>PVJS01000258.1:0-148518 GCA_004027185.1 Glis glis
CCACACACAGGAAGGATGCTCCTCATCCTGAGGGGACCCCGGGTCACGCTCCACACACAGGAAGGACGCTCCTCATTGTGAGGGAACCCCGGTCACGCTCCGCACACAGGAAGGACGCTCCTCATCATGAGGGGACCCCGGGTCATGCTCCACACACAGGAAGGATGCTCCTCATCATGAGGGGACCCCGGGTCATGCTCCGCACACAGGAAGGATGCTCCTTCCTGTGGTTTGTTGTGTTTGCCAATTTTTATGGTGTAAATACTCCCTCATGGCAGATTTCAAGCTACCAACATGTTTCCAAATTCAGAATAGGAAAGAGATGTGCGTTGTCAGCTCTCATGAGCTGACTCATGGCTCCAGCACATCTCTCGTTCCATAGCACCCCATGGAAGACTAGATCTTTAACTTTTTTTGGGGGGGATACTGGAGATTGAGCCCAGGGGTGGTCTACCTCCAAGTAGGAAGGACCCCAACCCCTCCTTAATTTTTTAAAAAATTTTGAAACAGGGTCTCGCCAAGTTGTTGACGCTGGCATCAAATCTGTGATACTCAGTCTCAGTCTCCCAAGTACTGGTATTATAGGCGTGTGCCACCATGTCTGCCTCTAAGATCCTTTTTAATCAGGCCACCCTGGGGTGGGAGTTAGGACACTTAGGCAAAAGAAGCCTGAAGGTGGACCACAGGATGCCTGGGGCTGTGTGTGGGCCTGTTCCTATCCCATCTGCTTGTCCAAATCCACCATCCTCTGCCTCCTCTGCTTTGCCACCTGTGCCAGGAGGCTGGCTGGTATAACTGTGGGCTCCTTATCCTTCTTCCTGGCTCAGCTAGAGGGGAACACTGCACATGGTGGATGAGGGAGAGAGAAGCCAGCCAGTTCTCCCACAGAGACGGCTGTGGAGATGTGAGCTGGAGATGCAGCGTGGCTGGAGGCCCGATGGTGCTGCTGTCTGGAGCAATGGTCGGCTCGGTGGTGAGGGGCTGTGCCTGAGCACGTGGTTTTTGGGGTCCCCTGCTGTCAGAGTCCGAGTCCACGATGATTCACTGGGCGCCTGCTCTGCCTATGGCTCCATCACATTTATACCTCACTTGACACAGACAGGCTCTGTGGAGTAGACATTCTTCTACCTCTTACGGATGAGGAAAGGGGAGTTCAGAAAGGCTAACAGACCAAGGCCGTAAGACTAGCCAATGGTCGAGGCACGGTTCAAGTTGGACTCTTCTGATTCCAAGCTGCGATGGTTAATTTTATATGTTCACTTGACTGGGCTAAGGGATGCCCAGATAGTTGGGGAGACATTATTTCCGGGTGCATCTGTTAGCCTGTTTCTGGAGGAGATTCGCATTTGCACTGTAAGCTGAGTAAAGAAGATCCGCCCTTAGCAGTGTGGCCGGTGTCCTCCCACCCACTGGGGACCTGTGCAGCAAGTCAGACTCGTTTGCTCTGCTTGGGCTGGTGGCTAACCCTCTCCTGTCCTCGGACACTGGCACTCCTGGTTCTCAGAGGTTCAAACTCAGGCTAGGACTCAGGTGTTGACTCTCGGGGTTCCCAGGCCTCCAGGCCTGGACTGCAGCTGCACCACTGGCTTTCCTGAGCCTCCAGCTTGTGGACAGAAAATTGCAGGACTTCTCAGCTTCCATAACTGCATAATAAATTCCTCATAATAAGTCTCTGCATATACAAATTTATATCCCAGTGATCTGCTTATCTGGAGAGCTTTGACTGACACAGGTGAGTCTCTTTTTCCTAAACCACAGTCGCAGCTCAAGACTGGCACCAGGGCTGATATCGTCCCCTGTTCTCCAGAATGGCTGGGCAGGTCTGCAAGGACGCAAAGGGTCCAAGGCTGTGGCGCTGGGGACCGGACAGGGAAAGGGGGTAGGGACTCCTCACTCCTGACCTCTACCTTGAGCTTGGAGATTGGCTGTGACCTCGGGTCACTGAAGCTGGCCCCGTATTCACAAGCAACTGTGGACTCAAAATGAAGTAAGTATGAGACTCTGTGACTGGTCTGACAGACCTTCCTGAATCTTTTGGGACCAACGGAGACTCATCCTTCCTTTGGGGAAGCTGCTCCCCTTGCGCTTTGCCTTCCTCCAAGGACTGACCCTTGTCATTCACTCCCGAGCCGGCGAGGATATCTCTGCTCCATCCCAGCCCTGGTCTGTCTCCACCCCACAGCTGCACAGGTCTCCTGGTGTCCCAGGACGTCTGTGTTCACAGAGCCAACACCATGGGGCTTGAAGACTGAGGAGGACTCCCCCACCACCTGCCAGCGAGCCAGGGGTGTTCTGGGCACTGAGGTATCACTTGACCCACCCCCTCATTTGACACATATTGGAATGTAGGCAAAGTGCCCCTGAGCTGCCGGGCACATCTGTAAGGCAAAACTGGGATTCCTTAGATCTCACTCGTTCAAGTGATAGATCCTTACGGAGGGACTGCTGCGTGCCAATCACTGGGCTCGGTGTTGGAGAAAGTTACTCCGGTGGGAAGGGGCGGTGTGGATAAGACTGAATAATCGCCGTGCAGAGGTATATGTGGGGCTGAGATAGCTCTGGGGAAAGGAGGTTTGGACTATCTGCTTTTTGAATGTTTTAAACGGAGCCATGAGTCCAGAGGGAGGAAGGTATATTAAAAGTTGCAGGACTCTTTTTCAAATGACAACAGTTGTTTTGTTTGAGCCTGGTGGGCAGATCCTGGGGCCACTGGCTCTGCTTGCTCTCACCCCGAGCAGGCCCCCTTGAACCCACAGAGTCTGCCTTGCACCCCCTGGCTAGCTGGTGCTGGGAGGCCCCTTCAGCTCTGTCTCAGCCGGTGGCCCAGTCTCCATCCTGAGAGTCCTCGTTTTGCACGCTGGGTCGCACGGGCACTCCAGGTCTGCCTTTTGCTTTCTTTCAAATTTGTTGTCCTCAGATGATCTTAGACAATTTTGCCTCAAATGGGGAAAGTGGACCTGTAGCGAGGCCTCCTCCGAGGCCTCCTTGAAGAGCAGCCGGGAGCCACCAGAGGTCACTGCGGGAATTCTGTTAGAGACTGAGCTGGTGCCATCCCGGGTGCCTCTGCACCCTCCTTAAGGCCCCTGTGGGGGATGGAGAGGGCCGCCGCTCAATTTCAGAGTCGGGGCTGCATGCCAGCTGGTGGCACTGCGGCCCCACGGGGCAAGGCAGCCAAGCTGGTTCTCAGGGAGGGGAGGGAGGGCGGGAGAGGACAGGCATTCCAGAGGTGGTCTTTGGAGTCTGCCAATCTTCTATTTTCTTTTTACTTATCAATCACGATGAGTATTGCTACAGCACTATATGAAGTATGCCTACAAGTAGAGGGGATGGGGTTAGCAGAAGCTGGGTGAGGGTGAGGGCAGAGACAGGATTGCTGCTCTCCCTACCTCCCGGCGGCAGTGGTACCCCCGCGAGCTCCTCCAGGGCGGTGACAGCCCCCAGCAAAATAACCGACTGGCCACTCTCCCCCACGGGCCAGGTGGGTCTGTGTGCCAAGCGGCCAGGGCAGCCTCAGATCTGGCTGGGCAATGTCTGCAGCAGGTCGCCAGGAGAGCTGGGAAGCCTGGCACTGGTGCGAGGGCTGGCCGGGTGACTGTGTGGGGCTGTACAGACCCTCTGCTTGCTTGCTAGTCAGCATGGTGGAGTCAGGGCTGGCTTGTTCCTCCTGAATGGGCTTCCAGGACAAGATGTCTTAGATTCCAGACTCTGAGAGAGCTGACCCAGACCGCTTTGTGAGCCCCTCCCTCCTGCTCCCCCAAGCCCCCAGAGTTATCGTCCTCAACACACATACACACATACACACACACACGCACACACACACCCCAACACATCACACCCCAACATATAATATCCACATATATGCAAACACACCACACAGACACATGACACACAAAGATATACAAACACACAGTATATGCATACCACACACATGCATGCCACACACACAAACACATATCACATACATGAACACGCAAACACACCACATAGACACATGATGCACAAAGATGTACCCACACCACACACATACATACCACGCACACACCACCAGTCCAAACCACACCCTCCACACCCCCACACTCTGTGCTCTTCTCTGTGCCCACCTTGGAGAGTCACCTGCAGGGGCCACACTGTGTGGCACGTTCCCAAAGCTCGGATGGCCTGTCTCTCTCACCTGACACGTTCCCCACGCTGTTTGGAAGTGTCACATGTCTTTTAACTTTAACCACAAGTACTTGTTAGACTTTTGATTGTGAGCTGAACGAGATCCAGTCCCCAGTCAAATATTGCTCAGAGAGGAGAGAGGGAGGCCGCAGCCCGTCCTGGGCCCGATCCCCCCCCCCCCCCGTTTTATTCCGGCTCTGTGCAGCCATGAGAAAGCAGAACACCAGGTCACACTATCCCGGCTGCTCACACCGACGCTGTCTGTGAGTCATATTTTAGTGTCAGGCCTCGAGCTTTTCTAGAGGGCCGAGACAAGAACCATATGGTTGAACAGTGTCTGGTATTTGTAACACTGCAGTTGAAGATTTCCTTCGCCCTGTCGCTCAGCGTCCTTTATACGGGGACCCACAGGATGAATTCTGGCTTGTGTTTAGTTCCAGGAGGAAATTCTATTTCTGCAGATAAATTAGTTAGCATGCTTCCTGCTGTCAGAACACGAAGCCCATGTAACTGGGTGCTTGTCTCTGCTCAGCGGCTAGACGAGGGAGAGGCGAATTTATTGCGTGTGTGTGGAATTTGCTCAGCTGTGGGCTCCAAGAGCACTTACTCCTGCTTCTTTTAAATGGACTCACTTTATTTTCTGCTCAAGTGGTTCATTGTGCTTGCAGACGTGTGGGTCTGGGGCCGTCTGGGGAGCGTTCGCTGCCCACTGATCTGGCCCGTTTGTTGCTGGTGCCGGCTGCTGGGGATGCAGACGTGAGTTCAGCTGCACTCGGCTTTCGAGGTGCTCACAGGTTAGTGTGGAAAATAACTATGGAAATAAACAGCTATAACTACAATGCAAGCTGCACGCGGGGACGCCACGAGCTGGGGATGGGCCAGCGGGGGGAGGGAGGGTCAGGGCAGGATTGGCTTTGTGGCTATGGTGGGAAGAGGAGGGTGAGTGGAAGAACTAAAGTTGAAAAGGAAGCCATCTTTTCTTGTATAGTCCCTCCCCCTGCTGAGGCTGGAAACTCCCTGACGGTGGGCACTGGGTCTTGCCCCTCTGTGGGCTCCAGCGTCTGGGCAAAGCGCCCAGGGCAGGTGCGGCATGGCAGCTGGACACAGAACCTGGAGCCAGGCTGTCTGCTTTGTACCTTAGCTGAGCAAAGTTAGGCAGTTTACTAACTCCTCTGGGCCTTAGCTGTAAGGTAGGAATAACAGTGATGTCCACCTCATGGGGATGTGGCCAGCATTAAAGAAGAAAAGACACGCACAGGACTTATACTGTGTCTGGCACAGGGTGAAATACTCAAGGGACACTTGCTGATAGGCTCATCCCCATCGTCAACAATCCTCTTCCGTTAGGGAAGCCGGCACGGCAGAGCGGCGCATGCGCAATGGAGTTCAGCACGGCACCCTCTGCTGCCATCCCCAAGTAACACCGACTTTAAAAGCACTGACATTGCTGGCTGTTTCCTGAGCCGGTGTGTGGGCTGGCTCTCCCCTAAGTCCATCGGTGACTGTTGCTAGTTGACGATGTTCTTAGAGTCGGTCACTGACCTTTCTCTTAAAGGGAAGCTCAGCTCTGGCTGTCACATCTAGGGAGCTCCCGCCTCATTTCTGTCCTCATTGGCTTCCTGGATTGGATAGGTGTTTATGATTCCTGATGTACCTTGGGCAGGTGGTAAACAAAGACAGCCATAATCTGGATTCTTCAGCCAGAAAGGAGAGTAGAAACCCGAAACACACACACACACACACACACACACACACACACACACACGCCCCGTACACACAAAACTAGCCTCGCGAGGGGCTGTCAGTGGTACGGTGGTGTTTAGCAGTTGCTCTCTGGAAAAAAGAGACAAAGCCTAGATTTATGACATTTGTCCATTTCCTTGGTGTAAATTCTCTCCCCATGACTGACCCCAAGCTACCCGCGTGATGTCCCTGGATGTGGACTTGGGAAGAGATGTTCCACGCTTCCCAGTTAGCCAGCATCTCCACCACACAGGTACAGTAGGCACTGTCATCTCAGGAGTGCAGACGAGAGTAAATGCAGCAAATTAACTGGGAAGTGATGGATTTTGAGTAATTGTTATTTTTGTTTTAAATATAACTCGTTTAGTTCTAAGCTTACATAATTTGATTTTCAATATCAACTGTGTTAAATGACAGCTCCCCCAATTCCTGAAATGTTAACAGTCGGCTCTTCCACTATGGAGTGAGCTGGCTCCAGCAAGCCCAGGGGATGGCTTCCCTGGCCACATCAGGGATCATTTCCAAACGGGGCCTCTCCAGTCACCCCCAAGTCTTTGTTCCTTTGGGATTGCTTTTATGCAAATCTCCTTGGGTGCGCATTTACTTACATACAGAGAGACGTGCTCCTACACAAAATACATAGGGAAACCGCTCCTGCTCAGACTTGTTCACCTTCCCCATAGCACACCCCAAAGAAAAGCCAAAAACAAGAAACAGTCACACCTGCATAGAAACCTGGGAACAGGTAGGTGGAAATAACAAAAGAAGGAACAAGGAATATTTGACATGGAGGGTGAGGGCAAGTGGAGAGGAGAAGAAACAGACAAATGAAATGGGATAAAAACGGGAGTGGGTACAAGACAAGACAAAAAACGAAGGGCCGGTTGTGTCTAGCCATTGCTTCAATCCTGCATCTGAAGCCACAGGACAGGACTCCAGGGCATCCCAGCACAGCATGGGGCACCCCAACACAGCATGGGGCACCCCAGCATGGGGCATCCCAGCACAGCATGGGGCATCCCGCACAGCATGGGGCACTCCAGCATGGGGCATCCCAGCACGGGGCACCCCGGTGCACAGTGAGCTGCTGTGAGAGTCGCAGCAGCCCTCTCCTTCTCTGTCCCAGCATTCCACTCAAGCAGCAGTCAGCCGCCAGCAGCAGGGTGAGGTGGAGGCAGGGAGCAGCTCCATCAACAATCTGGGGCTGGAGAATCGCTCCCGATGGGAAGAGCTCCATCTGCAGTGTGGTCACCTGGGACCCCTGAGCACTGGCAGCTTCAAATCTCACCAGACAACCTCCTGAGCAGTTTGGACGGCAACCTGGCACTTACTCTCTAAACAGCAGCTGGGAGATGTTAGCACTTCTTCTCTAATTGGGATAGCATGCTTTTAAAACAAATAGGCATTTCAAATGCTCTTAATTAGACTTCCAGCCAAAGTGCGTCTGTTTGAAGTTTGCTGATTACTTCAGGCAGACCTGGGCCCACTGACCCTGACACCTGCTGTAATTCTGAAGCCGCTCCCTGGGAGATGCACAGAGGGATCAGGCACCAGGTTGCAGCTGAGAACATGCGGTGGCTTTCCAAAGGCCTGGGGAGTGTCTCCCCAGCCGGACGTGTCGGTCCTGGGAGGGTCCTGGCTGGGGAGTAGATAGACGGAACACCTCTGCCCTGAAAGTCGTGGAAATGGCTTCCCAGGTCCCTGGAGCTGAGTGGTGTTTTACACATCATTATTTCTCACGAGCCAGCATCACGGAGGCTAGAGAAGAGGCCAGGTGTTTGAGGGCCAGTTGACAGCCACTGGGGACGGCTCTATACCCGTGGCCGGCCCAGGATGAGCATGGGGTGGGACTGGGAGGCTGTGACAGTCAGGTATAGAATGCCCCGTGAGGAGCTTCTGAACTGGTGTTCGGAGTTGATATAGTTAAATCACGAGGGTTGTAATCTCATCAGTAGATACAGCATGGGTCTTTCTGGGTAGTGGCCAGGGTCCTCAGGGTGCGGCTGCGGTCTTGGGGGTTATAGCTGGCTCCTCCTCCCCTCGCTTGCTCTCTTGCTTTTGGCCTCCATGAGGAGAGAGCCGAGCCTTATGATCTCCCTGTCTCCAGTTACCGCCGCCACGCCAAGATCCATGGTCTCCGGCCTCACATGGACTGAACCCCAAACCCCCAAGGAAACTGTGAGCAAATACATCTCCCTTCCTGTAAATTGCGCGGTCGGTTCACTCGGATGCAGCAGTGAGGATGTTGACGCAGAGGCCCGAGGGAGAACTCGACACAGCTCCCCAGCAGAGCTCATTCTGCCTGCCCCGCTCGCTCCACGATGAGGCTCGGGCGGC
This sequence comes from Glis glis, assembly GCA_004027185.1. Classification (NCBI taxonomy): domain Eukaryota; kingdom Metazoa; phylum Chordata; class Mammalia; order Rodentia; family Gliridae; genus Glis; species Glis glis. Next base: position 8,242 of record PVJS01000258.1, read on the forward strand.
CTGGCTCCTGGCTGGAGACGCGCTGGGCAGGCACAGTGTCACTCTGAGTGTGTGCTATGGCCCCGCCTGACCCCTCAGTCCCAGGGCCAGCAGAAGGAGCGTGGTGCAGAGCTCCTGGCAGCGTGGCCTGGGCTTGCGCATCACATGTCTTTGATGTGATCAGTCGTTATTTCATATGATCATTATTATTAAAAAGAAACAACCAACCTTCCTCGTAATCCAAGTTACTAGGTCAAATTGTTGTCCTCATGACCTGAGGGCTCTCCTTCACTTTCCTGGCCTGGGGCGCTGGGTTTCTCTGATTGCAGGCCATTGCAGGCCTGGCTGTTTGCATACAGGTGGTTGGGCCCTGGCTAGCTGGACAGGAAGCTGGGAGATTCTGCCCAGACACCAGCCTTCCAGAGAGCTACACTGTCCACCCAGGGGACTTCCTTGGGTCACACATCAAAGGTGGCCCTTTCCGCAAGTGCCTGCTGTTTAAAAGGTGTGCAGGGCCTCTTGGAATAGGACCATATGAGTTTCGTGTTTACATCATCACTGTATCGAAGTTTCAGGCAGCAAATAGCCTGGGCGCTAAGAGCTCGAGCTGGGACCATAGAGAACGGGGCTCAAACCCTGGTCCAACACTCGCTGGCCCCGTGACCTCGGGCAGGTGGAGGAACCTTCTCCATCTAGTCAACGCACTGACCGTTTTGGACGGTTGTGAGGTTGAAAGGACCCAGAGCACATAGTTCATGCCCAAGCGGGTCACTGTTTCCATCGTTAGTTGTCGCTGTTAGGATTGGGCAGTAGGGCTCTGGAGGGCTCGGAGCAGGAGCTTGAGGTGCTGGGACATAGGGGGTGCACTTGGGTTAGGGTGTGGGGTGGAGAGGTCTGGAGACGAGGCAGCAGCTGGAAGGGTAGAGCACCAGGTGCTGACGGCCAGGAGCAAGGACAGGTGGGAAGAGAATCTCACAGAGGAGCCATTGGAAACTGCGCCGATGGACAAACGCCCTTGCTTCCTGCTCCTCCGGGTTTCCATGGTTATCTATCACGTCACCTCCACCTTCTCTGATGGACGCCCTCGCCTTCCTGCTCCTCTGGGGTTTCCATGGTTATCTATCATGTCACCTCCACCTTCTCTGATGGACGCCCTTGCCTACCTGCTTCTCCGGGGTTTCCATGGGGTATCATGTCACCTCCACCTTCTCTGTTGGACGCCCTCGCCTTCCTGTTCCTCCGGGGTTTTCATGGGGTAGCACATCACCTCCACCTTCTCTGTTGGACGCCCTCACCTTCCTGCCCCTCTGGGGTGCCATGGGCTCTTGTTCCTCCACCTTCTCCCTGCAGACTCTGCCTTGTACTCACCTAGAGCCACCTGCTGGATATGCCTCTGGGTGATTTCTTCCTTCAGGTGACCTGTCACAGACACAGAAGAAGACTACTGTGAGTTCCCACCGGGCTGGAGGAAGAAGACTTCACCTCAGAGCATGTGGCAAGGTTACGGGGAAAAACGTAGAGTGAGGGAGTGAGAAGCAGCCACGGCTTCCAAGAGCAGCCCCTCCACGCCCCGGGCTGTGCTGGAGGAAGAGGCTGCAGAGGAGCGGCACTGGCAGGTCAGGGCAAAGCACACTTTAGCCTGGGTCCAGACATCTTAGCATACAGTGTCTCAGCCTGCACTCATAACCTTTGCTACGACCCCACTATCAAATAGTTCCTTCTGATGATTGTTAAAGGGGGAGGTAGGATTTGGTCTTCTAATTTATAGGGACGCTTTAAAATCCACTTCTGTTTTAAGCTATTTGAAACTGTGTCAAATAAAAAAGAGTGGTTTTCATTGACAATACTATTAACAGTTTGAAACCCATTCTAGGCTGCATTAATAAAGCTACAGCTTTATTAACATACAGATCAAGGGAGGTGATAGGTGCACTGTACTCTGCAGTGCTGAGACCACGGAATCCGTTCTGGGTGCTTCCTTCATAGGAAACATTAGCAACTCAGAGCGACTCGGAAGACAGCAACTGGGGTGGTGAGGGGGCTGAAGTCATACCATAGGAGAGATATTTGAGGTGACTTGAGATACTCAGATGGAGAAGAAAAGACTTGGAGAGAGAGGAGGTATGGAGATTATGGCTGTCTTTGGATATCTGAATGTTGTCATATGGATGAGAGAACAGATTTATTTCATCTTACTCCTGAGGGTAGAGGTCAAATTAAATAAAGGCAGACTCACTGGGCATGGCGGTACACACCTGTAATCCTACTACTTGGGATGTTGAGACAGGAGGGTCACAGGTTGGAGGACAGTCTCAGCAACTTAGCAAGACCCTCAGCAACTTAGGGAGACCCTGTTTCAAAATTTAAAAAAGGAAATAAAAAAGGCTGGGGGTGTACCCTAGGGGTAGAATGGTTCTGGGTTCCATCCCTAGTATCATCATCATCATCATCATCTTCTTCTTCATCATCATCATTATCATCATCATGATAATAAAATAAAAAAATGAAGGCAGCTTTGATGGCTCAAACAGGAGGAAGAAAGAGCTCACAATGAGCACTGTTTTAAAAGGGATTAAGTTGTCCTCCAGCGGCTAACTCTCTGGGCACAGCAGGGAGCCCTTCCAAAGGTGCTGAGCAAAGCTGGGTGGCCGTCTAAAGGGCTGTTAGAGTGGGACTCTTGCCCGGGGTAGGGTTGGGAAGCAGAGCCTGCCAGGCTTCCTTGTCTCTAGAGTTCCAGGAAGGGGTGGGCGGGGCATGTTCATGTCCAAGGGCTCTGCACACTTCTCACACTGTATCACCTGTCCCCGTGGGGGATGCGAGGAGGCCTGGGGGTGGGGCCTGGGGGGCCTGGGAGCTTCATTGCTCGGTTGTCCACTGTATTTCCTCCCTCACATGAAATGTGCTGTACATCTCCAAGGCTATGGCTGAACTGAGTCACCGGGGATGAGGGCTCAGGCACTGGCGTGTCTGCCCTTATCTTCCGCGTGTTCTTACTGGACAGGATTATGCATAGAGAGGAAGCTATGGATTGGGCCTAAACAACAACTGCCCCTGATTCTACCCGGGGAAGGCTGGGCCCTTGGGAGTGTGTTGAGCGGAGCTGGGGGAGTGGAACCCTGGCTCAGGGACAGCACTGGGGCTCCTAGGGCCAACAGGAAAATGGTGACAGCTGGGCCAGCTGCAGCCACAGCTGGGCTCCCTCCCACCCTGTGTGACATGACCTTCACTGTCTATCAGTAGAGCACGACGTTGGTGCCGGGCTGAGGATTTTCAAAGCACATAGCACATGCATGCTTCAAATGGAAAGAGGCCCTTTGGTGACTACTGAGGGACGCCTCTCCATGTGGCACAGGCCACTGAGGGACACCTCTCCATGTGGCGCAGGCCACCGAGGGCACTCATCTAGACAGAATGGAGAGCCAGTGCCACGGTGGTGCCTTGCCTCTTTCTTGGGTGTCCTTACACTGTGCCTCGCATGCCAGGGAATGGCCTTCTGAAGAGCCCGGATAGCGAACTGCTCCATTAGCCCACACCCTGGGCAGCTTTCCTCCCTGGAAAACTACCTCCCTGGATGGGCCTCACAGCTGCAGCCTCGCGCCTTGCCCTTGGGAGGGAATCTACCCAGTGGGGGAAGGGTACTGAGCTGACCCTTGCCCCAAGCCCCAAGGGAGCTGCTTTGGGACCAAGGGTGATGGATCCTCCACAGCCCCTGGCTTGCTAATGTAAATAAAGAGCGGGGTTTTCTGTAAAGTCCACAAACATAAACATTTACTCTCAGAACAATGAGGATTCCTGAGGGGACAAAATGTAGTTCATTATGATGTTAAATGTAGTTTTAAAAGGGAGAGCAACCAGTAGAATAGTGGAAGGAGAGAGGGGAAGGGAACAGGAAGAGCCGATGAAAGGAACAGTTCAAAGGATGAGGTGCTCACCTGTGCCGGTTCACTGCCAAGCTCACCGTTATGTGTGTGGGGGAGGGGTGGGCAGCAGGGCAGGACTTCAAGGGGAACACACCAAGACCTGTGCATGACTGTATGACTTTGAACCTCACTAAGATGTATAATTATAATGCACCAGTAAAAAGCATATATATATATATATATATATATATATATATATATAAATCGCAGTCAGTGACACTAGGTGTTGGTGACTTGACTAACAGTCCCCACCACATGGCAAAGTTGTTGAGGTATCTCCAGCAAGCCTCCCCACATGGTCTCTGGCTGCTGCCTAACGGCCTCCTCCGGCAGCGCCATTCTTCATGAGAGGACGGCGGGCTCTGTAATCTGCAGCACCCTGCACTCCGCAGGTTTTGGCAAAGGCAGGAGTTGAGGGGCTGCAGATCCACCAAGCACGCAACGTGCTGTGGTGACCATGGTGATAGATCTGCTGGCTTTGGCCTGGGCTCCCGGACAGCCCCATCCGAGGTACGGAAAAGAGATGAAAGGGACACAGCACACCCAGCCTGAGGCAGGAGACTGCCTGGGAGGGAAGCAGGGGACCCAAATGGGGTCGAAACCCAAAGGGGCAGGGCAGGGAAGGAAGGCCGTGCTCCTGGAAGGTTAGCAGTTAGTAATCTTTCCTCCCGCAACTTACAATAGTACATGCTAGACACACCTCCCCCTTTCTGATTCCCTAATTGATGGAGCAGGTGGCAGCAGGGGGCAGAGGGCACCCCAAGTCTGCAAGCACTCAATAGGAGATGCGTGGCCTTGACAGGCACCACAGGCAGGGCCTGTGCAGGTGGCACACCATATAGTGTATGGTTCCCTGTCACCAAGCAGTTTGTAGGAAAAGTGGTAACGTTGTATGGAAACAACTGATTTTGGACGTGGATAATTGGTTTTTTGGACACAACGATTTTCTTTAAGCTTCAATTTTGTTTTGCATGCATGTTAATTTGAGATCATTCACCAAGTAAAAGCTGCGTGGCTGGCCCAGAGGAGAGCTTACCACTTACCGCAGCTCCCAGTAGGGCTAATGCAGGCGCTCCTGCAATTCCCTTGATGCTGTGCCTTATTGAGGGTGTTTATTTTGCTATCAACCAATAAATATTTACTGCTTATGTACTATGTATTAAGCACTATGCTCTTAGTACTGTGGAATATATAAACAAGTAGAAAGAAAATTTTGTCATAGTCTGAGAAAGAAACTGCAATACAGGGATCAGCGAATAGGTAGCCCGCACGCTTTCTTTTTGGCTGGACCTGTGGCTGACCTTGCTCCGCCATGGTTGGTGTATTAGTTTGTTACATTATAATGAATACCGAGCAGGCTAGCTTGACAAAGACAAGAGGTTTATTGAACTCTTGGTTTTTGAGGCTGAAAGTCCAAACTGCTTGGTGCAGGTTCTTATAAGGGCCCCACTCAAGGCAGAAGGAGAAGAAATCACATCATCAAACAGGAAGCCAGAGAGAGGCCAGGGGTCCTCAATCCCTTCTGAGGGCACACCCCCAATGACCTAAGGACCTCCCAATAGGCCTCACCTCTTAAAGGGCCCACTCCCAATCCTGCCACACTGAAGCTCAAGCTTCCAACACACAAACTTTTGGGGTGCACGCATTTATACCATATCCAAACCATAGCATTTGGTTTGTTTTCCTGCTGAGTCTGAGCTTCACTCTTCAGAACAGCACACTGGGCAATGAAAACCAATCGCTAGGAGTTGGATTGAGATGAAGAAACTTCCTTGCCATTTCGGTTGTACTAGAACATAATTACAAATTTGGAGGTAGCCAGAATTGAGTTCAAGTCCTAACTCTGCCATTTCTTAGTTGGGTGGGATATTTAATATCTAAAAGCCTCAATTTCATCATTTGAAAAATGGGGATAACAACAGAACTGCCATACAATCTGCTTTACTGTATCACAAAATTCTTGTGAGGAGTAAGGGCTAACATACCAGCAAATACAATATTCCAATGCTAATTTTAGATATCAAGGCACCTTCAGGAATATTGAAAAGGTACCACCTTATTTAGATGACAGGCCCCGAAGGTCAAGCTACTAATGTCAAAACAGAGGTGGAGGTAAGTTTAGAGGAGGAAAAACATCATTATCACAGGGGAGACGGCGGGGGGGTGTTAAGGCTGGCTGAGAAAGGGCAAAGAGAATGGCTGGGACCATCGTACACAGGAGGCCAGGCACACACTGGGTTGGGACAGGGACTGGAGGGAGGCTTGGGTGAAGGGGTAGGGCTGGGGTGGGGGCGCCTGAGTTGTGTTCAGACTGGAGTTGGGGCCTAGGTAATTACTAGGGGCTCTGGACTCAGGTAAAATCTAGTCTTCTGTTTGGTTATACTACTATAGTATCCCAGTAAACTTAAATTGCAATAAACATCAGTGGTAGAACTGGGGCATGGAGAGAATACTCAGACTATGTTTCCTGCCTGAGGGGCCTCTTTGGAAAATGGGAGGTCTAGTTAGTGGTTCCGAATCCAGAGTGTTGATTTCAGCTGTGACTTAGGGAGTCAGTTTCTTTGTACTGACACAGTGAATCTGTGATAAGCAAAATGTTAGCCCCCTAAGGACTGTTTGTAAAAATAATGGGCCTGGAATAAATTAAGTGTGTAATCCTCAGATGGATTTCCAACAAATAGGAGTATGTAAATCCTTTGAAGGCTTAAAATCAGGCAATTCATCTCCTCTTGGCTAATAGATATTTCATCAGACTTTAATCAAACTTGTTGGTATCATTTGAAAATCTGTTGAACCAGAGACTACCCCTTCCCACCATGGTAATGGTGGGTAAAATCAAAAGGACACCGGCAGGAGACATTGCCGGCATGGATCATAGGAGGTGCCTGGAAGGCCTGGAAGTTGGGCAGAGATGCAGAGACGCAGAGATGCACAGATGAGATGCAGAGATGAGATGCAGAGATGCAGAGTGGCAGGCTGAGCCAAGGCACGGGAGCAAGGCCTGGCTCCCGAGCAGGAAGGCAACTCAAAGTGCACTGGGCCAAGTGGGGTTTGAAGCTGAGGGCTGGGGTGAGGCTCCCCTGCCCAACCTGTGGGTGAAAGCGGACCGGGGGGAATGCTCCAGATGCTGCATGGGGCTCAGGTTCCCATCAAGCCCAGCCTCCCTCCAGCTGCTAAGCCAAGCTGCTCACTGACTGACTCTATCACCTGAGCCACCATGTCCCCAGCACTGCCAAGGAGCAGTCTTTTTAGGGCTGGTTCTGGATTGGGGGCCTAGAGGTCTGCCAGTCAGAGGAATGAGCACAGAGAAAGAGTAAGAGAGACAAATGAGATGTGTTTCAGTAAAAATGGGCTCGCTCACCAAAATGCCAAAATAGATGAATAGATCGAGTGCTAAAAGAAGATAGTGAAGTCAACAGCTGGAACATGAATGAGTTACGAGTGAAAGTGATTTTCTGGACAGGCAGATAAAGACATTTCTTGATGCAGAAACATAGAGGGCCAAGTTAATCTTTCTCTTCAGTTCGGGGCACAATGTCCTTGTCAGTCTGGGCAAAACTTCAGTATGTGTGCACATATACATGTGTACATCTGCACAATGTACACGTGTACGTGTGATGTGTGTATGCATGTGTGCAGGTATATATGCATGCATGCATGTATCTGTGATTTAAGCATATGTGCAGATATGCATTCATAGGTATGTATCTGTGTGTATGTATGTGTGTATTTTTAATCCCCAACCCTCATACTCTGCACCCTCTTCCCATTCTCCTCCTCTTCTAACAGGCTGGAGATAGATCCTTTGGCTGTACGTGTTCCTCCAACTTGGGTTGAAGTTTTCTGTGTAATTTTTAAACTACGAGCGTGATACTGTGCATGCGACAGATCTCGTTTTGTACATACTATCAGTACTGTGGTTTTGACATCTGCCCGTTTTGCTGTATGTGCATCTGGTTTCTGACTGTTACGTACATTCCTCACCATTTTACTTCTGCTTCCTGGCGGGTGAACGACTGGGTTGCCTCCCACTCCCACTAACACAAACAGCGCCCTGAGACCTGGCATAGGTGGTGCCTTTAACCTGCAAGGCAGTTTCTCTGCTGGTTCTCAGCATATTTGTGTGTTTAATGAGGCAGCTTTCCACGGTGACTATGCCAGTCCATATCCCCAAAGACTTTAAAGCACGGTGAGGCTACTCAAAGAGATTAACGATGACACCCACTTTCTTATTAAAAGAAATAAGACATCGTGCAATAAATAAGTATAAATGAAATAAGAATGGGTGGATGGGGAAGAAATTTTAAAACGAAAAATATTCATTGAAACAAAACCAAAACCAACAGGGAGTAAGGGAATAAATCCTAGATTAGGCATATTTCAAAAGAAAGGAAACTAGGGAGGGTAGATACAAAGTATGTTAGATGCATGTATGAAAATGTCACAAAGAAACCCATTATTTTGTACAATTAGTATCCATTAATAATTAAAATAAAATAACAAATTGGTGAATTGGAAGACGGTATGGAAACATTCACCCCAAGCATAGCACCAAAAGCAAAGTGATAAAAATGGAAAGAACAGGTAAAAGCCACCGGGAAGAGGCTGAGAGCGCGTCGTTGCCTGGCAGGAGTCTGAGAAGCAGGGAATAGGGGCAGTGGTAAAGGGAAACATCTGAAGACAGAGGCATTGAGATTTTCCAGAATTAGAGAGAAAAGTGTGCTGAGTATTGAGCAGAATTAAAAAACAAAAACAAACAACACCCCTCAAAAAATTGGGTGTGGTGGAATACTCCTGTAATCCCAGGACTTGGGAGGCTGAGACAGGAGGATCACAGGTTCAAGGCCAATGTGCTGGAACTTACTGAGACTCTGTTTCAAAATTAAAAAAAGGGTTGAGGGTGTAGCTCAGAGGCAGAACACCCCTGGGTTAAATCCCAAGTACTACACACACACACACACACACACACACACACACACACACACACACCTGCATGTATCATAGTGAAATTACAGAACCACTCTTTTTGTGTGTGTGTGTGTGGGGGGTACTGGGGATTGAACCCAGTGGCATTCTACCTCTAAGCTACATCCCCAGCCCTATTTTATTTTTTATTTTGAAACATTTGAAACAGGGTCTTGCTAGGTTGCTGACAGCCTCACTAAGTTGCTGGGGCTGGCCTTGAACTTGCGATCCTCCTGTCTCAGCTTCCCAAGTACTGGGATTACAGGTGTGCACCATGCTGGGCTTTTTTTTTTTTCTGGTATTGGGGCTTAAACCCAGGGGCATTCTTTCTAGACAGGAGGCAGGAAAGGAGAAAAAAGACAGCGAAGAAATGGGCTAAGCCCTGGGTTAATCACCAGCACTACAAAAAAAAAAAAAAAAAGAAAGAAAGAACGGGGGGTGGGTATAAAGGTACCAGTGATCCTGTGTCTGCTGAAACAGACAATGGCAAGAGCCTTGTGTGTGTGCATATCGTTCCATGTGTACCCATGTGCACACTTTTGTACACGTGTACACGATCACAGGAGACATGCTATGGGAGTGGATCTCTACAGAGACATCGTGGTAGCTTACTGATAGTGGACGTGCGGCAGAGGATGGATTGGGTAGGCGAGGTGGAAGCCAAGCAAGATGAAAAAAGGAAATTTTATTTTAATAAGGGTGTAGGATTTATGGCTTATCTAAAGGTATATTTGCATGTGTTTTTGCAAAGAAATTAAAATTTGAAAACCCGCTGCCATGTCTCCTCGAGAGGGACCTGCAAAATTACTACAGCATACTGGAAATTGTGCTTGGGCACCCGCCATGCGTGCAATGCCATCTGTCACGTGTGCGGGATGGAAACTTCCATGAGCCATCTCAGTGACGCACAGGGAGCGGAGGAGTGTTCCGCACCAGGGTATGTGTCAGAGTGGCCTGGCTCAGGATGGGCGAGGGTGGAGGGGAGAGCCAGGGGGAGCCCAGGCCAGCAGCAGAGGCTCAGGGATGTGGGGGAGGGTGGTGGGGAGGCTCAGGGGAGTCTTCAGCTCTTCTTGGGGTCAGGTAGACAGCTCCTTCCCTGGTTCACACAAGGGTAGGATATATATATATATATATATATATATATATATATATATATGTATATATGATTTTTTTTTGAGACAGGATCTCACTGTGTTGCCCAGAATAGTCTTGAAGTCGTAAGCTCAAGCAATCCTCCTGGCTCAGCCTCCCCACTGGCAAGGACGACACGTGTGCACCACCACGTCTGGCTTGGGCAAATGTTTTTAAGCTTTCTCATTCCAAGATGACATTTCAATTCTCCAGAATTCAGGATTCTTCTTCCATTGGTATGCTAAACGTCACAGTTGATAACATAATTAAGCCAGAGAGACTGAAAAAGTAGCTCATTCTAAAACTTATCAATAATTTCTAGAAAAAAAATGATTGGAACTTGCTGATTTCCTCCTAGAGGACTTTACCAAGAGCCCCTCATCACCGTGGCCCTGTCACGCAGAGGAGGACGTGCCCAGGACCCGATGATGCTTCAGTGGGGCAAAACACCAGGCGGCAGGCTGGGCTGTCGAGAGAGCATCTTATCATCAGGATGGGATGCGATGATCACATATTGGGGAAAGCGCTCATTTATAAAAAATGAGCAAATTATACCATGTCTGGGAGAGCCCATCTCTTTTCCTATGGGATATTCTCTCAGGCCGCCCAAGTAATCATAATAATCACACAGGATTAGCACATTCTGTCTGAAGCTTAGGCGTCTGGCTATTGTATACGCTTAATTAAGCTAAGGAGCTTATGGATATCTCTATTCCAGTATGTGATAATATTCCATAAACATATTCAGAGAATTAAGTAAATAAGACATTTGTTAAAAGCTCAAACAATTGTGGAGATGAAAGTCAGTGAGCATGAGCGGAATGTTCAGCTCAGTCACCAGCGTGAGCTGTTCAGTCCTAACATCTCAGGGAGCCCGGGTGGAGCCCATGCTGGAGCCTGCGTAGGCATCCACTCAAAAGATGTTACCTTAGATGTTCTTATCTCAGCCAGGGAGTAACGAGAGATGAGAGGAGGTTCTGGGGCCGTCTGGGTGAGGGTAGATCCTGTGAAGCCCCGTCTTCTGACTTCCATCTGCACACCTGCTGGTGTAGTGCAGGGGACATTCTTGGGGGTGCCTGGAACATTCCAGCCTCCTCTGCTCCAGGTGGATGGGGCAGGTATATCCCATCTGTCCCCAGTGCCTGCCCTACTGGTGTTGGAGGCTACTTGTAGAGGCTCCTCACTAAATGTGGAGGTAGAGGGCCTGGTCGATTCAGGCGTATAAAATCAATCCCAAAGTCGGGTGTGGTGGCACACGCCTGTAACCTCAGTATTTGGGAAGCTGAGACAGGAGGATCACAGGTTTGAGACCAGCCTCAGCAAGTTAGTGAGACTCTCAGTAACCTAGAGAGACCCTGTTTCCAAACAAAAACTGAAAAGGGCTGGGGGAGTAGCTGGGAGTTAGACCCCCTGGGTTCAAACCTCAGCAAAACACACACACACACACACACACACACACACACACACACACACACAATCAACCCCAGGCAGTAAGATGTTTGATTCTGCAATTGGAAGTTTTTTAAAACTTAGATTAAACAGCCAGTTTTATATTGCTATTTGATATAAATAATTAACTCCAAGATAAAACTTGATTCTATTCATTTAATTTTAAGTCAGCTAGTGTTTAAAACTAAAGTCAGTGGGAAGAAGCACGCTTCAATTATGGCATTGGCTCAATGCTGACCGAACTTCCAACGTGAAGTCATTGCCTTACTGGGAGCTGGGTGCTTGGTGTTCAGTGCTACGAGAATTGTCCTCCATACAAAGAGACTGGCAATAGGAGATGTCCGTGAGTTTGGAAATATAAATCAACACTGAGTGGAAATTTGGGAGGCTGAGACAGGAGGATCACAGGTTCACAGCCAGCCAGCAACTTAGCGAGGCCCTCTGCAACGTAGTGAGACCCTGTTTCAAAATAAAAAATAAAATAGGGCTGGGGGTGTAGCTCAGAGGTAGAATGCCTCTGGGTTCAATCCCCAGTGACACACACACACACACACACACACACACACACACACATCCCAAACCAAACTAAAACCAAAACCAAAACCAAAACCAAAACCAAAACTGAATGGAAATGAGTTCAGTTTCCAGGTTCACAAGTCATTTTTGATGGGCTGCATATCTGTTGCTTCTCTTTGGTGCAATGGGCCAGGTCCTCGCCTAATCTGTGAGGATCCCTGTGCCCTGTCTCTGCAGTCACTTACTCTCAGGTTGGGAAATATGGTTGGAATTTATTAGTGCAACCCAGGAGAACCACCCAAGGGGACCAAAGTGGGCTGAGCCCAAGAGAAGCAGCCAGCAGGAGCCTTGGGAAATCATGGCAGGTGGGAAGCCAGAGGAGGGTTGCTGGCTCTCAGAGACAGCTGAACAGTGCGGGCTCCTTAATACCTCTCAGCCTCAGTGTTTTCATTAAAACAGTAATAATACCAGCCTTGCAATACTGCTGCAAGAATTAAATAAAATGCCCATGGAGCACCCAGCAGAGAGCCCGGCACACTGTAGGTGCACGGTAAGGGCGGCAGCAGGGGCGGTGGTAGTGACCAGTAACCCCTCTGGGGGGTTGGTGTGGATGACCAACAGTGCTGACAAGGACTGCAGAAAGCAAATGCTCCGCAGGGTCCCCAAGGCCTGGGCTGCAGTTAAATACTCATGGCACCTGACTTTCCCCTATTCTCTTTCATGGAAGCACCTTTCAGGCACAAATTCACATTATCCTGGGCCGGGAGACCTCACATAGCACCTCCATCTCCTGCTGGGAGGGTGGGCACGGTCTGTAAACCAGGGCCCCGTGGGGCGGAGCGGAGGCCAACCAGCAGCCACAACTTTGAACAAATTGAGTTTCTATTTCCTAAACCTTCTGCCAGTTATTCTCGAAGTCACTATTACTTTCATTAGGAATGGGGATCTTTCATATTCCTTTATAGTCAAATATGATTGATTTCTGTAATTGGAAGTAAACGACTTTTTAATAAGCCTCTTGAAATGCTGGTAGTAATGGCTCTGTTTTCAGAGCCGGCCTGGGATGATTCCTACCCACATCCTGTTATTTTCTTTCCTTTTCTTCTTCCAGAAAAGAATACTGGAGCTCTTTCTCCCTCGGCCTCCTTGGTGGCTAAATATTTTCAAAGAAGAGGGAGGAAGGGGCGGTAGGGACGGACTTGCTCACCATTTTGGAGAGTACTCACCCTGACAGATGCTTTGCAGGAACAACAAATCCCTCCCTCAACAAATCACTCTCCCTCCCTGAGCCTGAGTTCTGCTGACATGAAATTCACGTACACAGGACCACTTTACAGATTTCGGTCTCAGGGGACTCTCCGAGGTCCTCTGGGGGATATGTGGAGAATAAGGGAGGCTGGAGGTAGGGCTAGAACACAGAGGCAAGGTAGCTAGTAGACCGGCAGGGAGGCGCCTGCAGTGAAGTTTGGAAGAGACGAAGGGGGCCACGCTTCCGCTTCCATCGGAGGGGACTAGGAATGTGGGGAGAAGAGCCCAGGCCCAGGCGTCAGTGCTGCGTCTCTGGGGAGTCAGCGACTCCAAGGGACAGCATCAGGAAGACAGTGGGCACTGAGAGAGAAGGCAAGCGGATATGGAGGAGGAGTGGGCACACTGCACAGAGAGAACAATGATTTATAAGCTTTGCGTTGAGACCTCAGGGGAGAGGGATCCTGAGAAAAATTCTATATTCAATGTATGATAAAAGTAGAAGTTATGACAAACTGTGATAAATTAATTATAGTTAATAATTATGAATTATTATAGTTCTTTCCTTTTTCACTTTTTTTTTTATGGCAGTGCTGGGGATTGAACCCAGGACCTTGTGTATCTTAGGCAGGCGCTCTACCATTGAGCACATGCCCAGCCTTGTCACAACGGTCTTTACTGTATTGACTTTAGTGTTTTGTCTTGTAGGGACTTTCCTAGGCGTCCTTGCAAACTCAGTCTCGTCCTTCATATAAAGCTCAATTGATCCTTCACTGCGGCTGCTTCTTGTCACAGGATGCTGAGCTTCCTCATGGCTGGGGACACATGGACAACTGTACCTATAAATTAGAAGATGTGACAGCTGGCTGTCCCAGGCTTCCCAGGGCTCAGCGCTGGTTCACGATCCTCACAGCAGCCGAAGCTGGGCGCCTTTCAGCCCATGGAGTGAGCATATGGCCGTCCATTGCTCCAGAGGCTACGGGTCCAGGAGGAGCACAGGCCTTACATTCTGTGGGTTTGGGAAGACCAACATCTCCGGAACCAGCAGCGGCTTCTGCCTGCCGCAGCACAGTCTAAATAGTATCTTTGCAGCAAACAGAGCTCCGCCTAACATGACCAAATCACTTACTGGGGCGCTTGAGGTCCGTATGTGTCAGGGGAAGGTCTGCTGTTACTCCCCGGGAGGCTGAGGTGCTCTGCCAGTGTCTGTTCCAGAATGCACACAGGCATTTCTTTCCCAGAGCTGCGTGTCCACACAGCTAGAGACCCCTCCGCCAGGTCTGCGTGTGGCTTGTCCTAAGCCTGAAAAGTAGTGTTTGTGCTTGGATGTGGTGATGGTTAATTTTATGCATCAACTTGTTTAGACTATGGTGCCCAGATGTTTGGGCAAACACTTGTCTAGATGTTGTGTTTAGATGTGATTACCTTTTTTTGTTGTTGTTTTGGTACTGGGGATTGAACCCAGGGGCATTCTACCTCTGAGCTACACCCCCAGCCTTTTTAATCTTTAAATTTGAAACAGGGTCTTGCTAAGTTGCTGAGGCTGGCCTGGAACCTGCCATCCTCCTGCCTCCCAGGTGTGTGCCACCACACCAGGCTTCGATGTGACTACCATTCACAGCAGTAGACTTTGAGTAAAGGTGGTTACCCTTCCTAATGTGGGCGGGCCTCATCCAGTCAGTTGAAAGCCTGAATAGAAAAGACTGACTTCCTCTGAGGAAGAAGAAATTCTGTCTCCAGACTGCTTCTGGATTTGATTCACGACATCAGCTCCTCCCTAGTTTCCAGCCTGAGGGGCTGCCCTGCAGAATTTGCCCCGCAGCGTGCTCCAGGGGAAGATGAGGCCGCCGGAGGGGAGGACTCAGGCAACACTCCAGAGCATCCCAGAGCCACTGCTGGAGATCCGCTCAGGAAGCAGCCGGTGGGGGAAAGTGGACTCATTTCCAGCAGCGAGGCCAGCAGAGCCTTTGGCCATAATAATTTAGGGATAAAAAGGAAGGACGGCTCCATTTGGCTGTCGCAGGCTGGTGAGACTGGCACATATGGGACTCATCGGGAGAAGTTTCCTGTCATGCTGTTGCCCCTCCAGGAACCAAACGGGGTGGCTTCTGAGGGGGCGGGAGGCGAGGGGCTGGGAGGCGAGGGACCGTACGAACTGGAAGAGGGCAGCATTCCTCCAAACACAGCCTGGGCGATGATGTTCCTGACTGGTGCCAATCCTAACGCACAAACTGCTGAAGAAATGAAGTCTGGTCAAATGTGTTCCCTTTCCCCTTCTCAAAAATATCAAAAGCTAATATTTTGCAGACGGCTCTGTACTGGCCACGCTGGCCAGGCCTCGTGGGGTCCAAAACAAACATACCTGATCTAGATTGGGTCAGCTTTGGGAGGCCAGAGCAATGGCCAAGGAATTAATAGAGGAATCTGAGGATTGCTCTTTATCCCGAAGGCCTCAGCTTGAAATAGCTCTGGCTTGGAGGAGTGGCGAGTGTGTGGCCAGGAGTAGCGAGCAGGCCGGGGGAGACGCTCACAAGCCCATCCA
This sequence comes from Glis glis, assembly GCA_004027185.1. Classification (NCBI taxonomy): domain Eukaryota; kingdom Metazoa; phylum Chordata; class Mammalia; order Rodentia; family Gliridae; genus Glis; species Glis glis. Next base: position 23,989 of record PVJS01000258.1, read on the forward strand.
GCTTCTTCTGAAAGGGTTCTGATCTGATGGGCACTGGGAACAGGTCCGACTCAAGGGCGTCAGGAGTGAATACGTGTGACATGTAGTTTCTGGTGAGAGCTCTGCTCGGGGCCTCAGGATGTTGTCTGCTGGAGACAATATGCTTGACGTAATGGTTTTCTGTACCACAGAAATTGCAGGAATCTGTTTTGCACGGATTGATTACATGTTAGCAGACTAATGTCAGCAATCCTTTGTGGGTTGCTATTTTAACAATGTGGGGGGTGGTTCGGGGACTTGTTGCTTTTTACCTGGATCTTAGGAAATCGCTTACTCTGCTAACGCAAATGGCAAATGATGGGTGAGCTAAGATCTTGCATACGCAGCAAGAAAAGAGCTGAGTTCCTGGATGGCAGGCGGTCACCCTTAATTCCTAACATGTGACATTATCGATAAGGACAGTGACTTCTCCTAAACAGTCACGGGGACTGAGGGCTCACTTCCACGTCCTCAGGTTCAGGCTGCACCGTCTAGCTCCCAGGGCCGGCCTTCCCTGCCACCTGCTCTCTGTCCGGGGGAGCCGTCTGCGGACCCTCTCACCTCGTGTGGTTTCTTCCTGAAGCTGACCAGTCGTGTGTCCTGGAGATTGAGAGTGGGGAAGTTGACCGCGGAGGGAAACAGCCCATAAAAGGGGCAAGAGCAGGCCAGTCAGCACTGTGGGGAACTGGAGCTCTGTCCCACCGGGGCCTCCGGGAGCCCAGAGCTGCTCCTCCCGAGGGAGGAAGGACTTGGGGTGTGTATGTACTGACTTTCCACAGTCGTTAGAAAGATTGACGCCTTCTGGGGGTGCGCTAATTCCCAGCACCAGCCTGCCCCAGGTCCATCTCTCGTGCGGCAGAGAACGCTCTCAGCGGGACAGGGAGGTGGGAGCAGCTGGAGTCATGCTATGCTGGTGTGCAGGCACCATATGCGGAGGGATACGGGCAGGGCTCTGACAGCTTCTCCCTATCCTTATGTCTTGTTCGTCATCCTCCTTGCCTGAAAAATATTACCACTGCCCACAGTTAATCCAGTCTCTTACAAACACAGCTAATTCTTTGGCCCCAAAGCCAGCAAAAAGAGAAGCAGAGGAAATGAAGCATCCAGCCAGCTTGAGGCCCGGTTTCCTACGGGCCTGGCTGGTGTTGGGGCTCTGGCTGGCTTCTTGGCTTGGCAGGCGGGGGTGCTGCAGCAGCTACTCATTTTGCACTGACCATAATAGAAACCAGATGACCTAGACCCTGGCTCACACTCTGCAGGCTGAGGTGAGTTACGTTCTCTCTTGCTGCCTCAGTTTCCCTTTTGGAGGGACACCTTGGAAGTGGAGCTCTGACATCAGAAGTTCTTTGCTTAGTGGCGCTGTGTCACTAGGATGCTAAGCGCTCCCTGCACCAACTTTGGCAGAGGTGGACACCAGCTGGGGCGCAAGGGACTCAGGTCGTCTGAAGGTCTCGCCCTGGGACAATGCACACAGTGTCCTCCCCAGGCCCAGGGCCCTTGGCCATTCTGTGCTGTGTCTAGAAGCTTGCAGTAGTACAGGAAGCCGGGGACAGGAATCCCTGGCTGCAGGACAAAACGCTGCTGTGTGGAGAGACTAAGAAAATAATCCACCTGTCTTTAAATGGGACAGAGATCAGAAAGTCTCAGGATGCACATTTACAAAAGCATAGATTTTTCTGGATTGACCACAGAAGGGGAATTGCAGCATAGGTGATTATTTCTGGTAAAGTGTCCCCAAATCTTTCACAGGACACTTATCTGTGGTGACCTGTCACTCCACCAATGAGACCAGATGAAAAGCCCTGCCATCTGGTTTATCAGGGGCTCTGCAGAGCAGCGGCACGTGAGACCCAGGGCTTCCTGTGTCCTGTGTTCTCACCCGAGGCCGGGGGCTCTCTGTGGACTTGCGTATACCCCACGGACTCCAGCTTACCAGATGCGCCATGATTACTGAATGAATACATCTAAGACCTGCAGTTTCTGCTGATGGTCTGACCACAGAAAACCTCCATTTCCTATTTGTCCTGCCCCCTTGGAGGAAAACTTGGAGTAAAGTGCCTACTGTGTGCGGCAGGCGCTAGCTGACCAGCACTTGCACTCTCAAGCCACAAACACTTGCTTCAGGCACCCTTTCTGGAGAAATGAAAAGAAAACTACGTCCTCCTCTCAAGTCACTTCAAAATTTTAGCTGAGGTGTGTGGTTTACTATCCCTCCTGCCTTCTTTCCTTGGTGGACTCGTAGCATTGTGGTTGCTTTCCCCCCAGTGCTGGGACTGCACCTGGGGCCTCACACACACTACGCAAGCACTCTGCCACTGAGCTACCCCCAGCCCCTTCTAAGAGCTTTAACACATCCACAGATCTGTGCAACCACTTTACAACCAGATTCCCAACACTACTACGACCTGCAAATCCTCTCTTGCTGCCGGGTTGGAGCCACACCCTCCTCCCACCCACACTTCATCACTGTAGTTTTGTCTTTTGCAGAATGTAATATTCATGGAATCAGATTGTAGATGGCTTTCTGCCTGACATCTTTTACTCAGCATGATGTTGTATCAGCAGTCTGTCCTTTTTATGGCTCAGTAGTATTTTATTGTATGTACCACGGTGACCCACTCACTCACTGAGGGACATTTGGGTCACTTTGAGTTCTTTTTTTTTTTTTGCGGTACCAGGGATTGAACCCAGGGGCGTTCTACCTCCATGCTACACCCCCGGCCCTATTTTTTATACTTTATTTTGAAACCGGGTCTCATGAAGTTGCAGAGGGCCTCACTAAGTAGAGAGAGAGACAGGGAGAGAGGGAGGGAGGGATGGAGAGAGAGAGAGAGAGAGAGAGAGAGAGAGAGAGAGAGCTGAGGCTGGCTGCGAACCCGGACCCTCCGGTCTCCGCCTCCCAAAGTACTGGGATTACAAGCGTGCGCCACCACGCCCGGCTCACTTTTGAGTTCTTGACAATTATGAAGAGAGCTGTTTTAAATATCTATGCACAAGCCTTTGTGTGAACTTCAGTTTTCATTCTCTAGGGTAGGTAGAGTTGTCTAGAGTTGTCTCTGTGTTTATAAGAAACTGCTGAACTGTTTTCCAAGGTGTCTGTACCATTCCGACTGGCAATACAGGAGAGTTCCAGTTGGTGAAACTTGCCAGCATTTGGAATTGTTGGTTCAGGAAAAACAAAACCTTAAAGCTATTCCAGCAGGGTATAGTAACACTTCAGCATTGTTTCAATTCACACTTCTCTAATAACAAATAACATGGAACATTTTTGCATGTGCTCTTTTCCCATCTGTCTGTCCTCTGGTGAAGTATGTTCAAATCTTTTGCCTCCCTTGTTTTTAAAAATAAATGAGCCCTTTGTTTTCTAAGTGTTACATTTTGAGAGTTTATATTCATTTACTTATTATATTCTGCATATAAGTCCTTCTTCAGATATGGTATTGGAAGATATTTTCTTCCAGCCTATTGCTTGCCTTTTCATTCTCTCAACAGAATCTTTCACAGAGCAACAGTTGTAAATTTTTATAAATGTAGTTCATCACTCCTTAAAGTTTATGGATTGTGTTTTTGGTATGATATCTAAGAACTTGTTGCCTAACCTCGTCATGAAGAGCTTCTCTTATGATTTTTTCTACAATTTTATAGTTTTACATTTTCCATTTGGAACTATGATCTATTTTGACTTATTTTTTGCATATGGTCTGAGATTCGGTTGAGGTTGTTTACCTATTTATTTGTGTATGGACGTCCAATTGTTTAACGTCTCTTGCTGAAAGGACTGTTTTTCCCCATTGCCGTGGCACTTCTGTTGAAAGTCAATGGGTCTTACTGGTGTCTGTCTATTTTTGGACTGTTCTGTTTCATTGATTTACATATCTGTACTTTGGCCGGGGTCAGCTCTGTCCTGATTACAGCACTACGGTAAGTCTTAAAATCAGGTGTTGTGATTTCTCCAGCTTCATTCTTTTTTAAATATACTTATTCTGGCTCTTCTAACTTCATTGTCTTTTCATAAAATTTTGGTATAGTCAGAGCTGTAAACTATCACTATAATCTAATTTTAGAATGTTTTTATCATCCCCCAAAGAAATCCCATACCCACTAACAGACACTCCCAATTCCCCTTCCCCAGTTTAAGGCAACCAGTAACCTGGTTTCTGTGTCTTATATATTTGCCAATTCTGAACATTTCATATTAGTGGAGTCATATAATATGTATTAGTGGAGTCATATAATATTGTGACTGTCTTCTTTCACTTAGCCTAATATTTTCAAGGTTCATCCATGTTGTAGTATATATCAGTACTTTGAATCATGGTTTTAAGAGTTGCTTTATGTCTTTGATAATTCCACTACTGTACCATCTCGAGGTTCACATCTTTTATTTTTATTTATTTATTTTGGTACTGGGGATTGAACCAAGGGGCGGTCTACTTTCAAGCTACATTCCCAGCCCTTTTTATTTATTTATTTTTTAAATTTTGAAACAGGGTCTTGCTACATTGCTGAAAGTCTCTATATCTTGCTGAGGCTGTTCTCAAAACTGTGATCCTCCTGTCTCAGCTTCCCAAGTACTGGGATTACAGGTGTGCACTACCATGCCTGGCTCTAATGTATATAATCTTAAGGCAGCTTTATTAAATTCAGGAACAAGACAGGAGAGGTTGCTACTTAGTTACTAGTGATTCAGAAGTTATAGTGAATGCAATAAGGCATGAAAATAAAATGCTAAGGGTAAAAATGAAAAAAGAATTTTCTTTTGTGATGAATGCGATTGCATTCCTAGAAAACTCAAGAAACTATGGAAGACAAAAGCCCACTAAAAAGAGAATTTGACAGGATGGCAAGGCACAAGAAAAATATATTAATTTTTTAAAATAAACTTTTTCTACCTCAGGAAATGGAAAAAATATTGCATTCACAAAAGCATAAAAAATTATAGTGCATTGATGACTCGCTCTTACTCACAGGATCCCTAAGGCTCTTTTGCAAAGGTTGGCGAGCTGGAGCAAGAGGGCCACACTTGTCTCGTGGTCTGCTTCTGTATGGCTATGGACTGCAGGTAAGCACAGCTCTGACATTTTTGTAGAGTTGGCAGAGAATAAGGAGGAGGAGGAGTAAAAGACTATCCATAGCCAACAAAGACTAAAATATTTACTATCTGGTTCTTCACAGAACAAGTCTCCACAGACGTAAAAGTGCTGATATATAAGGACACATGTGCATCAATGTTTATGGCGGCATATGCTACATGGCAAAAAATAATGGAAATGCAGCAAATACCTGTCGACTGGAAAATTATGGAAGATGGTGTGGCACAGTCATTCCATACAGTGGTATGTAGTTATGAAAAGGAATGGATTATTCCCACATCAGTTGATTTGGAGGAATTTCATATACACATGTAGATATATACCCAGTGTATACACACACATACACGCACACACACACACACACACACGCTTCACGTATATTAATAAATAAAAAGATGCAGAGAGATTTATGCGATATGATTGATTTCATCTTTCATTTACACTGACATGGAGAAAGGGTTTGGAGTGTTGGCTAAGGGGTGTGGACACTGTGTTTGGTGCTGGGGCCTCATAGGATTTCCAGTGGGGGTAAGCAGGAGAGAGACTTGCCTGGAGCGGCAGCTTCATAACCATAACCCTCACCCAGAATTCTCATGTATAAGTGGCCAACATCTGGTTGGCAGACTACTGCCCGATCTGCTGTGTCCTTCACCACCAAACCCTTCCTGTCAATGGCATCTCTCATTTGAAAGCAGTGTCCACAGCTCTGTGGCTTCGGCAGCATCTGCATCCACTCTGACTCTGAAGTCGTTCATCTGCAATCCTCCCCACCCCAGTGACAACAATCACCTGGCAACTTTTCGGTCAGGGATGAACTGCGTGCGTATATGACAGTGGTCCTGGAAGAGTGTATCGCTTAGCGACACCGTTGCCATCCTAGTGTGAGCGCGTGTCATTTTGTTGTCCATCACTGAAATCGCCCCATGATGCATTTCTCAGAATGTATCGACATTGTTAAGAGATGCTCGACTGTACAGTCATCATTGTCTTGCTGCAGCCTGCCTAGGATGTGAAGTCACGTCCCAGCCAAGAGCTCTGCCCAGTTCAGCCCCGCCCCCGTGGACAGGGCCCCTGCCTGCGCTGGGAGTTCTTCCTGTCCACGAAGTCGCCTCTGATGGGAGTCAGGGAGGGTTTTGTTTTAGTTATCTCACTGGAGTGAGGTGAAGCTAAACCCTTTACAACGCTTCCCTCTCATGTATATTTTTTTTCTATTTCACCTCCAGGAATACATCATTTCACAACTTTCTGATGTGGACCCGTCCTTGTTTATACTGCTGGTGTAGCAGCTAACGAGCCTTCTGTCTTTGACGTCCCTTGCTTACTGAGTTTGTTTGGTGCGTTATCCATTTCTGTAGTCATTCCTTAGTTATTTGTTTTTGCCTTCTGGCTAACGGGAGTACCCAGGGCCCTGGTGCTTGCTGCCGAGTTGCTCGACTCTGCTGTCATCCAATGATCATTAGGAGGGTTTCTAGGATTCAGCATCAACTCAACTTGTGTTAATAAGTTGTTTCACAAATCACAATTAAATTTTAAAAATATTCAAGAGTCATTAATGATGCTTTCAATAAAGATTAAATTAATGAAATAGGGCTCTACTTCATTACAAAACTTACATTTTCAGCAGTAAAACCATCAACCTGTGTCTGGCAGAAGGTCTAACCATCTGTGTAGAAAGCCATGACTTGTGCAGTGACTGCTGGCTACAAGACATGTGGCCTGGAGTCACCATCTCCTCCTCGCACCACCGTGTTTCAGTGGCCATTGGCATCAGGGGCCCATCTTCCCCTCGAACCACCATGTTTCAGTGGCCATCGGCATCAGGGGTCCATCTCCCCCTCGCACCACCGTGTTTTGTTGGCCATCGGCATCAGGACCACAGTCACCTTCAGGGCCCTCCTTGGGGCAGTGTTGTGCTGAGGCAGGGTCAATAATCCCCAGTTTAGAATGACTTCAAAAAAGAAGAGCAGACCAACCAGCAGTACTTAAAGACTTTTTTGAAAAATAAAGAAAAGCAACTGTTTAGGGTTCTTCCAAACATTTTTTTTTTTTTTTGGCGGTACCGGGGATTGAATGCAGGGGCATTCTACCTCCGCGCTACGCCCCCGGCCCTATTTTTTATACTTTATTTTGAAACCGGGTCTCACAAAGTTGCGGAGGGCCTCACTAAGGAGAGAGAGAGAGAGAGAGAGAGAGAGAGAGAGAGAGGGAAAGAGCTGAGGCTGGCCGCGAACCCGGATCCTCCGGTCTCCGCCTCCCAAAGTACTGGGATTACAAGCGTGCGCCACCACGCCCGGCTTGCTTCCAAACATTTTAAGAGAAAATTAAACCAACTGACATACTGGAAGAAACACCTGCTACATATTCCATAGACAAAGGCTCAATACCCAGAGGACACAAAGAGTTCTGATGAATCAAAGATAAACGCAACGCACCGACCAGCAAAGAAAAAGATATACTGGGGAAAAGCTCTTGATTCCACCAGCTGTCAGGAAAATGCAAATTAAAACAATAATGAAATACCGTATTTTTGCTCTCGAACTGGCAAAAACTAAAATGGGTGATATTATCATGTACAAGCGAGGATGCAGGGAAATGGGTACTGCACACACTGACGGGAATATAAACCAATGAAAGCCCTGGGGCAGACGACTGCAGATACTCAGGAAAATTAAAATCACACACACACCGCTGTTCCCTCCAAGTCTACTTCTTGGCATCTAGCCCAGAGAAATACATTCGTACACAAAAATGCTCGCATCATTTAGGCTAGATAAAAAACTAGAAAAAGTGAAATATTTGTTATAAAGGGCAGTTTAATAGATCACAGTTGATTAACCATCAAAAATGGTAAGTGATAAACTATACTCACTATTACATGAGAAAAGCAAAGCAGAGAACAACATGCACCTTATTCAGCAAAACTAGATTTATCTTTGTAAATGTCTGTCTACGTATCATGTTTCTATCTACAACCACACAGAAGAGGATGGAAGGAAATACACGGTAGTGTTGAAGGTGGCCACACCCCTCTGGAGAGGTGACAGGATTGGTATTGTGAGAGAGGAGACGAAGGGGGACTCTTACATTTTGATATGTGTGCAATAGTCCCTCCCTCATCATTGGTTTTGTTTTCTGAGGTTTCAGTTAGTTGTGGTTAACTATAGTCTGAAAATATTAAATGGAAGATCCTAGAAATAAACGATTCATAAGTTTTAATTATGCACGGTTCTGACGAGTGTGATGAGACCTCACTGTCCTGCTCTGCCACACCAGGGTTCATGCAAATCATCCCTTTGTCCAGTGTATCCACTGCGTATATGCTGCCTGCTCATTGGTCATTTCGAGGCTGTCTGGTTATCAGATTGACTGTCATAGTATGGCAGTGCTTCTGGTCCACTAACACCCCATTTTACTTCATTACAGACCCAGATGCAAGAATCGTGATGGTGGCAATTCAGATATACCAAAGAGAAGTCATTAAGTGCTTCCTTTAAGAATTTTGTGTCATTTCAAGAAGTATGAATATGGTACAGTAAGATATTTCGAGGGTGAGAGAGATATATCCACATAGCTCTTATTAAAGTATATTGTTAAAGTTGTTCCATGTTACTAGTTACTGTTGCCAATCTCTTACTGTTCCTAATTTATAAATTTAAACTCTGTCGTAGGGTTATATAGTTATATACCTACATATAGGAGGCACAGTCTATGTGGGGCTCAGTACCATCTATGGCTTCTAGCATTTACTGGGGCTCTTGGAAAACATCCCGACAGATGAGGGGTCTAGTCCTACTGTTCGAATGTATTGTTTGAATTATGGCAGAGTCGACTGAGAATCACGTGAAATTAAAAAGAGGCAAAAACTACCTCCACCCCCAGATTCCAGGATTTTCTAAACTTCAGAGAGACCGCAGGCAGGGAAGCTTGCCTTCGTCACTGACCTTGCCCGTCTCACCACGTCAGGCCCTCTGCCCCCCTCTGGCATGACCTTCTGGGGAGTGAAGACAGAGGACAGGCTGCCTCCACCGGTCCCCTTTCCTCCTCTTAATCATCGACTTGCACTTAGGGAGGTGTGTGGCCTTCCCTGGCACCCGGGAACTAGTAGACTAAGGCCTCCTTCGTAGTTGGGTTGTGGGTTTTCCTAACATTTAAGGCCCAGCAGAGATAACATCTGACCTTGGAGCTCAAATGGGGCTCAAATATTGGCTCCACCCCTTACTAGCCGTATCTTATTTGGCGTGTTTATTAACCTCCTTAAGGCTCGATTGCTTTGTCTGTAATGAGGGGATAGTGATAGTAGCCGCCGTCAAAGTTAGCCATTACTGGTATAGAGGGGACTCTACCTCTTCGACTCTGGCTGGCCTAAAATCTGTGCTTAGACACACGATGGCTGCCCACTGACTTCTCTATTCTGAGTTCTTTTAGACAATCCAGTTCTGTTCAAACATTGATACCAGACTTTGGGACGTCCCCGTGGCACACCGAGTGGTCCTACCCCTGGCCGCCCTTCCAGCCTGGCTCAGGCCGCGGCCAGGGCCTTTTGTGACTAATCTGTTCCTGGGATGCCTGATTAGCGAGGCCGCCTGGCTGTGCTGGAGAGCAATAGCTTTTTAAATGCTGTCCAACAGCAGACGTCGACCTGTCGGAAGGGAGCGTTGAGTGACATGCATATATTTAGGCTGGCTCAGATAAGTCCTGCACAGGCTGAGCTGTAGATAGACAGTGGGCCTGGCTCAGGGGCACATGTTGCTCACGACACCAGCCGCAAACCAAGGCCGCTTCCCCCTCTGTTGGAACGGCTGCTGTGGGAGAGGGGCATCTCAGCCTTGTATGTTCTGTTTTTGAAAGGTGTAGGATTTCAGCAGGGGACTCATCAGGGGGTTGACAATAAATACAGCAACCTTCTGCTATTTACAACAATTCCCTGTTCGGCATCCCTGGAAAAGTCCCTACCCCACTGCTGCCCCAGCTACAATTATTCCCCTTCTAATCAATACAGACGGTGAAATATGTATTCCCTCCATTGAAATGAAACAACATACTATCAACTATATTCCTGGGAAGATTAGTAAGTTGAGGAGAGCTGGTACTACTGTATTTAAAGCCACTTTTCCTTAACAGAGCGCTGAGCCCGGAGGACCACCGGCTTAAAGATGCGCCCATCCCCTCAGCACCCACGAGCTTCCTCGTGTTTGTAGATCCCTGCGCTGTGTGGCTGTTCATGTCTCCATGACTCGGCAGCCTGAGCCCTTCCTCACACCCTCTTCTGTCATGACAGTCTCCTTTTGGAAAAGACATCTGATGTTTTCATGGTGTTTCCTTCTGTACTGGGGACCTAACATGTCTGCTCTGTCACTCCTATCATTAGGACGGCAGTTGGTCACATCAGAGTTCTAGTTGGAGTGGCACAGTTTTGAGAGGTCTTCCCCAACCTTAGTTTTCCTGCACACCCTGCGATTTTCAGTGTCATTTTGCATTTTTTCCATCATAGCAGAAGCGCCTACACTTAAAACCAATTTTTAAGTTCTCCATTCATAGTCCCCCCCAGGATAAATAAGTCTGTTATCTTTTCTGATAGGAACTGCTATCCATTCCCTTACAGATGTCTCCCGTTCCAGGCCGTAGATGCATTTCTGTGAGGTCTGTAGTGAACAGGATTTTTGTACGCCCAGCATTTTTCCTTTTGAAGAAAGACATGTCTTTGATTCCTTACAAACCCTATTCAGTGTATGTGGTGCAGATGGGCTGGGTGCATACGAGCTGGGCAGCCAGGCAGAGCATTTTCTTACCCTGGACATAGGGACAGCTCGGAGGGGGCACATGACTAGGCCAGGCAGATGACTCCTCCCTCCAGGGACTTCTGCCGACGTGCTACTGGAACTGTAAATTCTATTGACCACATACACTTGGGGATTCTAGGAGCACCTTGCCACTAAGTGGGGAGAGGCCATTAGACAACTCAGTCAAGCAGAGCTAAGATACGAAGGGGGAAGAGGAGCCAGAAGGAGGGGAGGAGACCTGCATCTGAGGCCCGCTCGACTCCTTTCACTTCCCAGCTGCGCGAGGCAGCGCGTTTCCTTTTATGCTCACAGCCAAGCATCCTGGTACAAATTAATTTAATCTTCTGATAAATGTAATTTAAAAATCAGACTAAATAGCACACAATCACGGCTTGTTATTTGAAATAAATATGTGGTGAATCACTTCAAGCAAAAATCTCCTTGTAACTTCTTTTTTTTTGCAGTATTGGGGATTGAACCCAGGGGCATTCTACTTCCTAGCTACACCCCCAGCCCTATTTTTTATTCTTTATTTTGAAACAGGGTCTCACTAAGTTGCGGAGGGCCTCACTAAGTAGCTGAGGCTGGCTGTGAACCCAGATCCTCTGGTCTCAGCCTCCCAAGTCCTGGGATTACAAGTGTGCGCCACCATGCCCGGCTTCCTTGTAACTTCTTAATCATCACTTTCGCTGCTCTGAACCATCTCTTCTTGTAAAGAACTGGAGTTATCTAGGAAATGGAATTCAACATGGGCATGGAGATGCTGGGCAGAGGGAAAGGGTGGTGTCCTGGCTTTCACATTTCTTTTTTTTTTTTGGCGGTACTGGGGATTGAACCCAGGGGCATTCTACCTCTGAGCTACACCCCCAGTCCTGTTTTTTTATTCTTTATTTTGAAACAGGGTCTCACTAAGTAGCTGAGGCTGGCTGCAAACCTGGATCTTCCGGTCTCAGCCTCCCAAGTATTGGGATTACAAGCATGCACCACCACGCCCGGCTTCACATTTCTTATTTTTAAGGTATAGTATTTTTTTTTGTGTGTGGTACTGGGGATTGAACCCAGGGGCATTCTACCTCCAAGCTACACCCCCAGCCCTATTTTATTTTTATTTGGAAACAGGGTCTCACTAGGTTGATTAGAGTCTCACTACTTGTCCCAGTACTATATATACACAAAATCTATAAAATAATGGAAATATCATCATTTTGTAGAATGTAAGACTACATCAACCATAAGACCAGTTCTCATTACAGAGGTTTTAATTTTTTATTTTTGTGGTACTGGGGATTGAACCCAGATGCATTCATTCTACCTCTGAGTTATACCCCCAGCCCTATTTTTTATTCTTTATTTTGAAGCAGGGCCTCACTAAGTATTGCTGAAGCTGGCCGCGAATCTGCGATCCTGTCTCAGCCTCCCAAGTCCTGGGATTACAAGCATGTGCCACCATGCCCAGCTTTACAGGGGTTTTTAAAATGTGAAAAAGTAGTCGAATGGGAATGGCCGAATGCACCGTGGCATCCCAGGTAGAGTGTCTATATGGGAGTCTGCCACAAGGCCGCGGGTTTCCAGACTGCGGAGTATTTTCATAGGCTTAATGGCTGAGCATCCCTAATCTGAAGATCTGAAATCCACCGCATACACTCGGGTTTCAGAGCCCTTTGGATTTTTGGATTAGGGATGTGCAACCAGCGCCCACCTTAAAGGTCATGTCTCTTCCCTGTGAGGATTAAATGAGATATTGGGCTCAACCGACAGTGGAGGCTGCTGGTGTTGTCTCTGTCCTTCTCATATGGAGCTGGAAATAGTAACAACAGGATATACTTGGTCCAGGTCAGCATCGTTTAGCAAAATAAACAGGATATGGCCTTTTCTCTACTCTAAGATACCAGAAGCCAGTGTGCAGGAGGTAGGTCCAAAAGTAAACCTCAAAGAAACACTAGGTACAGAACACAAGCAAAACAGGAAGATAGGAAACATAGTCCTGTTCACCCTGCTGATGGAGATTCAAATCTGAAAAACAATCTCCACATCCCAAACGTACACTGGAAACATTGAACAGGGGCATCGTTCAGATCGTAGGCTGGAGGCCTCTGAATTGGGAGCAGAAGAGAGAAAATTCCCAGGCCATTTTTCTAGCTTTTTGAGTGTTTGTGTTTTCTTCTCTCACTCCTTCGATCGCATTCCCTGTGATTCTGAATTCTCACCAAGCAGCTCACTAGTGAGGACCCTCTGGACAGGCTTCTGTGAAGTTAGTTTCTCTGTAGGAGCCCTGGGGAGGGAGGAAGAGGGGCCGGGCGGTGGTCCAACCCTCTCCCCTGCCTCCGAAGCAGCCAGCCGCTTCCTGCCTGGATAGGAGCGGGCCTGGACCGTGCTGCTGTTGGTGAAATGCCGGTGCAGAAAGACCAACGACAGGATTCCAGACAGTGAAAAAATGGCTGGCGGAGGCCGCCGACTCCACAGCAGTCCACTTGTCCCACGGCGTGGGCTCAGTGGCATCCTTAGAGACATAACGATGGAGGTGGAGCGCATATGAACGTGTTCGAAATGCAGAGGAATGAGCGTATACAGGGACAGGTAGATGCAAAGCCGATGGCTGTCCCACAGAAACAAAGACCAGAGTAATTTTCAGGGAGATTGAAATTGGTTATTTCTTTCCTTTCTGATTTCAATTTGGTTCAACATCAGGATTGAGGTAAATGACATATAGAGAAGGACAAAAAGGAATTTGTGGCAAGAAATTTCCTAGTTGGGTTGGCTTCTTAAAAAAGAAGGAAATAATCCAGAAATTTTGTTGACTGATTACACCAGGTAAAAATTAGATATTATGTGGCCACTACTGAATTGAAAGCCTTTGGGGGTTTTTGAGAATGAAAGTCAAGGGGCAGTTCTAGGTCACAATGTCAGAGAAAAACCAAAATGTCTGGGGAGACAGCGGCAACTTGAACTTTAAACCTGTGGGTTGGCTGATCAATAGTTCACAAATATGTCCTTGCTTCCTCTCTGCAGGCCAATTCCAAGTACACTGCCGGACATCCTAAGCCTGCCTCAGGTCCAGAGGCAGATGTGGCACAGCTGGAGTGGTGCTGACTCACCATCCGGGCGTGTCATGGGACGTCGGTACTGTGAGCTCCTGCCTCTAGAGTCATACAGGGACTCCTTGGGGACTGTACATTCAATTTCTCCCTAGAAAAAATGCACTCACTAATGTCAGAAATTTCCTGAAACCAGTTTCCCTCAAGGTTGCCTTGGAAATATGGAATATGTGTACAGATTTCACCTCTTAATTTCTTAATCTTAACCTAATGCCTGAGAAGTCATGGCAGCTGGCTGCACCCTGTGGTCAAGAGCTGTGAGGAGCTTATCCAGCCATCGGGCTGGGTCTCAATGACCGGCTCACTTGGGTCCCTGTGGGTCAAGACCCAGAGGTGGCTCTCAGCCTGTAAAGTAGGTACTCCTGGCTCAATGGGTACCACTACATGAACTAGCTCTTCCCTGTTAGCGTCAGAAGATAGAATCTCAACATTGGTGTGAGCTAGCTCCACTTGCTATTTTCTGGAGAAACTAAGGTTTCCTAGCCTGGGGTTTTTGCTGGCATACCTCAACCCTTTGTGTGTGAATTACAGACAGACATCGCTCTGGGCAGGCCAAGTACAATCCTCAGTCTCTTGACCCCTAGCTCCTGGGCAGGGCACACCCTGTGTAGATGTGGGCACCCTGACCTGCCTGACCTTGGGAATGTGGCAGATTGGATCCGTCAATACAAGTTACTGCACTAAAATTATGGAGAACTATCGTTATCGTGACAACAGCCAATTGTACACAGAGCGAAAAACTAAGTATATTGATATAGGCAGTCAGTGGCTTCCATCATTAGTTTCATTAATGTTGGGATAGTTTAATTTTGGTTTACAGAGTTAGTTTTTTTTTTATACTGCAGATTGAACCTGGGGATATTCTACCTCTGAGCTGCACCCCAGCCCTTTTTATTTTTTATTTTGCTAAGGGTCTCACTAAGTTGCTGAGGCTGGCCTTGAACCTGAGATCCTCTTGTCTAAGCCTCCCAAGTACTGGGATTACAGGCATGTGCCACTGCACTCAGATCAGAGTTACATATTTTTTAAGAGCAAATTTTTTTATTATTTTTGGGGAAAAAGTAATTTTTCTCTTCTTCTTCCAAGGATGAAATGGTCACTGGGTTCCTTGAGGTCAAACACTGCTGACAATGGCCCAGGTGGGTACATGGAAATCCCCTTCCCCTTTCCTCCCCGCCTCCCCTTCCTTCTAGGTGGCCACTCCAGTTGGGCGCCACTGCCCTGCTGTCCTGGAGGGAGGGGCTGTCCCTCAGCACGGGGTCTGCTTCCTGACCAAAGCCCTGGCCTGTGGGTCAGGCATTAGTCTAGAATCAGTTTCCTTATTGGTTTGGGTCACAGTCCTCCTTGAGAATTGGATAAGCTATGGATCCTAGCTCTAGAAAACCACACACACTCCTAACCTGCAGTTTTTCACATGCAGTTTCAGCGAGTTTGGGACTCAGGCCAAGGAAATAGGTTTGCAGATTTTTTTTTTTTTTTGGTGCCAGGAATCTTCTGGTAGTCTGAAAAAACTATGGACCTTTTCTCAGAATAATGATTTTAGGTGAATAAAGCAAAACACGAGGCTTTTAAGAGAAACCAATTGTGATGAAAAAGTTATCAAAATTTTAAAGCTCTTTGATATAGAAATATCTATGTACTTTTATATAAATGCATTATGTAACAAGAGCTAATGGTGAGTCTAGTAACTACTGTAATTTTGAAGTACCAATGAGCATAAAAGATATTTTACAAAGACTGCTACATTGTGAAATGGCATAAAACAACTGATTCCTACTGGGGGAGGGGCTGCCCACACCCATCACTGAAGGCAGGGTTAGCGGAGATCCAAGGCACTTCCTCAGCCAAGATCTGGGACCTCAGACCAAGAGCCCCTAGGACACCGGGACGCTCCTCCTGGCTGCTGGGCCTGGCTCGGGCCTGGTGCCTCCGCCCTTTCTGCCTCAGCCACAAAGGGGACATGGGACTCTTCCCAGGCTGAGAGGGATTCCCGACGACGTTCTGTGGCACAAGCCGAGGGGGTACTCCCCGTAGCTTCTGTCCTGCCCTCACAGGAAGGGGGAAGGCGGGCAGGGGAGAGGGAGAGGGAATTGTGAACAGGGAACTGCTGTTTCCTGAGCACAGAGGAGAAGGCAGAGGAGACCCCTCTGTGAAGCTGCTAGGAGCCTGGGAGGTGGGTTTCTGTTGTGTCTTGTAGCTTAGGATAAGAGAAGCATTTCCCCTCGCTTTGAAAAAGCTTGAGGCCTCATGTTACCGTGCTGGCCTGTGCCTGACCCTCAGCTTCCCAGGCATGCTCACCCAAGTGGGGGAGCCCTGCTTGGCACCTGGCACCCGAGAAGACGCAGTGGCTGGTTTGCTCCTCATCCCTCCCTGGCTTTACGAATGGTGCTGAAACATGCGGACCTGTGCCGGAAATGCTACGCACAAGCTTCGGAAAGTGCACACGTTTCACAGCACTTGAAAATATGAAATGAGGTCATTATAATCATCTGCTAAGACAAGTCGAACTATTGTCAAAAACACTGGGAAAAGCAAAACTTTCTCATTGGGATGCTAGAACTCAGCCTGTGGGAGAATGAGAAGTCCAAGTTCTAGACAAAGACCGTGCTTCCCTGATGGCTGTGGGATGGACAACAAGCTTCCCAGGAAGGGACTCTCAGCAGTGTCCTTGGCCTCACGGCCATTTAGAGGTACACCATGGCCTGATCCTCACCAGGAGGATGGTCTGCCAGAGAGGCTCACCCAGCACCAGCTGCTTACCAATTTTTCTTCGTGCTTCATTGATACTTTCCCCCAGGGCCTTTGCTTCAGAAAATCTGGAGTGGAGGAAAGAAAAAAAAAAAAAAAGAAAGAGAATTTCATTCTTTTCTGTTCATCTTACATAATGTTTCAAAAATAATAGATTTCTGAGAAGTCTCTAAAGTATTATAAAACTTTATTAAGAGACATAGAAGAAAACTTAAATGTGAAATATATGTTAGGCTTAAAAATAAAGTTTGTATGATTGGAGATATTATACATTTTTTTAGCCTGTCTAGCATAGGCTTTTCTTTCTCATATTCTTTATGATTTTGATTTATATTCTTTTATGATTCAAGGGTATCAGAATGAAGAAGCGCTGTGAGGTTTCTGTACTGTGGTCTATCAGTCATTGCACCAAGGCTGTAGAGCCAAAATACACACGCTTAAATAGTGTTTTTCCAGATCGGCAAACGATGGCTGTTGACGCCATTCTGCACATGGAGTTTTGCTGGAGCATAGCCACACCTGCTCATTTACATATTGTCCCAGGCTGCTTTCCTGCTACAACAGCTGAGTTGACCGCATGGCCTAAAGGTGAAAATATTTACTATCTGGCCCTTGTAGAAAAAGTTTGCTGACTCCTGTTATATATGATTAGTGAACCAGAATTTGAAAATAAAATTTAAGAAAAAAATTCCTAATAATCCCTTACTCAAAAATAAGCACATTTTGGTATACATACCCATCTTGTCTTTTTTTTCTAGTAAGTTTGCATAGGGTGATCTCATACTATACATATGATTTTGTGCTCTTGTTTGTTTCCCTTAGCATTGTAAGTCCTTCCCCATATCATCAGAAACTCTCGTCTCTGATGGATGCATACTAGACCCATGAACGCATCTTCTGTGTTTTCTTTTTTTTTTTTTGTGGTACCAGGGATTGAACGCAGGGGCGTTCTACCTCCGCACTGCGCCCCCGGCCCTATTTTTTATACTTTATTTTGAAACCGGGTCTCACAAAGTTGCGGAGGGCCTCACTAGGTAGAGAGAGACGGGGGGGAGAGAGAGAGAGAGAGAGAGCTGAGGCTGGCCGCGAACCTGGATTACAAGCGTGCGCCACCATGCCCGGCTATCTTCTGTGTTTTCTAACATCAGTGTCTGAGATGACCATGCCAAGCCCAGCTTCGTGCTAGAGAAGCGGTATAGGAGGGTCTGGTGCCTACGAGAAACAGGTGGTCCAGTCCCCGTGCACAGTGGATTCTTACAAAATGCTAATTGCCTCCCCTTCTTCTCCTTTCTGTCCTAAAACTAAAAAGGCAACTGAAACCCTATGAAACAAAACAGGTAGCATATGGGGATGGTGAATCACTTCGCGATCTTAGCTGACTATCATTATGCCATGAGAGTTTGACCAGGAAAGGGCCGTCCCATGAGTGGGGCATAATCAGGAAAGCTTCATGTACAAGCGGAGATTGACTGAGGTTTTGTGGATGCATAAGAGTTTTTTGTTCTGAAAGTTTTTAAATATACACAAAATAGGATAGTAGGACGAACCCTCACATGCCTGTCATCCTATTTTACTAGTTGTCCAATTTTATTTCAATCATCTTCCCTCTCCCAGCTCCCAAATCTTGCTGGATCCCATTGAACCCCTGACATCATGTTGTCTCATCCATGCATACTGTGTAGGAGTGTGTTAGAGGACATGGGGAGAGGAGGGCAGCCAGGCAGGGGAGCAACTCAGCAAAGGCCGGAGCACCAGCTGGCTCTGTGCTTGGTGGAGAAGTGTGAACTATGTTGCTGCTGTTTCCTGAACCAGTCTGCTGGGCCTGGGGCTGCAGAGAGGAAGTTTCCAGGGGAGGGGACTAACTTTTCTCTTGATGTTGGGTTCTGGGGACTCCAGCACCAGCTCCCTTGTTAAGCCTCCTCAGCTAGGGCCTGTCACCTTCCAGAGAGGCATGCTTCCATCTGGGGCCATTCGGATTTGCTGCTGCTCAGGGGACTTCCGCGTGGACTGCTGGTCACCATGCCAGGCTCTGCGGGCACGCAGTGTCCTTGCTGCTGGGGAGTGTAATCCATGAAAGAAGATGAGCTTGTGAGCAAGCATGTGTGCAAGGCAACCTGTGCAAGGTGGAGGGCTCTGCACTGGGAGTGAGCAGGCACGTGTGCAAGGCAACCTGTGCAAGGTGAAGGGCTCTGCACTGGGAGTGAGCAGGCACGTGTGCAAGGCAACCTGTGCAAGGTGGAGGGCTCTGCACTGGGAGTGAGCAGGCACGTGTGCAAGGCAACCTGTGCAAGGTGGAGGGCTCTGCACTGGGAGTGAGCAGGCATGTGTGCAAAGCAACCTGTGCAAGGTGGAGGGCTCTGCACTGGGAGGCGGAAGGCTTGGATCATGTGCCTATTCTTCCCCTTAGCAGCTGTGGCTCTGATTCCTCATTTCTAAGACTAGGACTAGACGCCCCTTGCCTCTCGGAGCTGATGCAAATGTGTGTGTGAACTATGGCTCTTGCTGGGCAGCACAGGAACTCCCGAGGGGATGTGATGAACAGCGAGGTAGAGTTGCATGCTGGAGGCAGTAACCACAGACAACAGTGGGTGAGCATCCCTCTAAGCAAAGCCGAGGATTAGAGGCGATCCCTCCCTGCAGGTCAGTGTGAGGAACACTCCAGACTGCTGCTGCGTTTTCATCTTTAGACGCAATGAAAATAAAATGGGAGAATCGAGGCAGAATCTCACGTCACTTGCGAGACCAGTTCCTGGGAGAATCCCAGCCTGCTAGGCAAAGGTATCAGTCAGTTGAGGCACTCAATTGTCAATTTTTCATGGAGTGAGCAGTCAATACTCTTCCCCATCAGAAAGGATGACAGAAGATGGGGCCTCCATTTTGCCATTTCCTTCCTCTGAAAGGAATCTGTACAGCCAATCTGTAAGGCTTATGTGGTACCTTGGCCACCTCCATTTTATTATGATGAAGATCCACCCTTTTTTCCTCTTGCACTGGTGGCGCACGCTTGTAATCCCAGTACCTGGGAAGCTGAGACTGGAGGATCCAGGTTCGCGGCCAGCCTCAGCTACTTAGTGAGGTCCTCCGCAACGTCGTGAGATCCTGTTTCAAAATAAATAAAAAATAGGGCTGGGGGTGTAGCTCAGAGGTAGAATGCCCCTGGGTTCCATCCCTGGTACTGCAAAAAAAAAAAAATAAAAAAACAAAAAAACAACCAATATTCCTTTCTGCTTTGTCTCTTCCCTGGAAGACGGCTGCTGTGCTGAGCTGTTCCTCCCCGGCCTGCGAGCGGCCTGCTGCTGGATTCTCAAGCTTCCAGGGAGCTGTCAGTCTTCTCCAGCAGTTTCCTTGGCCGCTAAGATTCCTCAAAGTCAATTTCAAGTTGTCATTTTCAAACAAAGTAGAATTTCTGGAGTACCATTTTTGTATCTATCACAGTTTTAAAAACTGTGGGGAGGATGACAAGATTCTAATCTAATCTGCTCTCAGAGTTTATAATTCTAATTCAGCAGACAAAGTGTAAGCACAAAAAACAAATGGAAAAACAATAAAGGTTAACACTGAAGCCTAATAGGAACCAGGGAGCTCCTATTTGTCATGGGCATTATTTCCAGACAGTGTCCCAGCTTTTTCTCCATCCTCAATCCAGTTTTCCTGTTGGTTTTAGATTGCTGTTCTTTTTTACGTTGGGAGGATCCAACTGAGCAAAGGGATCCTTTTCTTGGCTTAGTGCATACTCTTGACACCTTTAATTCCAATCTCAGTTAATCTCCCCGTTCAGTTCTTCTTTTGTCATTTAATGGGACTCTGTCTCTGAGGGATTCTTTGTAGGAAGGATTTGCCACAAAAGAAAGTTCACTCTGTGTTGCCTGGGCACTCATCTTTGCCAAGCCCGGGCTCACCAGTCTCTCCTGGTGTTATTATGTACTGTGAGGAGGAGGCACGCCTGGAAAGCGTGGGGACTCTGCACTGCAGTTGTCCTCTCTGGAAACTCCCGCTGAAGAATGGGTTCGCGTGCTGCAGTCCATGGAAGGACACACATTCTATCAACACGCCAACATCTCCTTTCTGTCATCACAGACAGGCAGCACAACTGCCCCAGACCGAGGGCCAGACTTCAGGAATGCTAGTGATTCCACCCAACAAAGGGCGCGGGGGATGAGGGAGGAAAATCCCTCTCATTAAGCAGCACGGACCATCCACAGCCACGTGTGGTCTCCTTCTGCAGCTGGAAAGCAGTGCTTGGACCCTGGGGGAGCGGAGGGAATCAGGGTTCTGGGTGGCCGATGATCCTACATCAGGGACGGGAACCTGCTTGCTATGGGCTAGAGAAGCTTTCGCATGGGGGCAACTAGTTCAACCAGAGCAGAGAGCCATCAGACCACAGAGTCACCGGCTGTGAGAGTGGAGAGGGAAACGGAGGCCAGGCTGCCAGGCCCTCATTGCTGACACTGTTAGAAAGGTGAGACTTAGAACAGAGCTGGGACACAGTAAGCGAACGCCAGCCTGAGCCAACCCCTCTGTCCACGTCTGTATTCCTCGCACCAGCTAGACCTCTGGAAGAGGGCCCCATGGAGCCTCTCTGTCACTAGGGGGATCAGGAACAAATGTGTGGAAGGGGTCAGGGCACTGGAAGAGCTCACCCCTCTGAGCATCTGCGGCTCATTTTGGTGTCTCTGTTGGAACACTGGTTGTGCAGTTTGTTTTTATACAAAGACATTTTTTCTTGGTCCCCTGCTTTACACAGCTAGGAGAGTGTAATATCTAATAATCTAATAATCACCATGGAAACCAACAAAAGCACCAGTCCTGAGAAAAGGGCAGGTTCTGGACCAAATAGTCCTTCAATGATCATAATTGCAGTAACATTAGAATTACAGACATTTTTAAAAGATGTGGGCTGGTCTCCTGACTTTTCATTTGATTTACAAAGGCTGGTTTGCTGCTGGGAAAACCTCTTTTCAGAGGAAAGCTTTAAGTCTCATTAATTTCCTTGCACAGTGGCCACTGGGAAGATGGGATGCCCAGTGCTGCAGTCCTGTGTGACCTCAGGACGTCTAAACCCCAACACATTTGTCGCATGGGCCATCAGCACTCTACTGTACTAGGGTTAAGAGGACTCTCAGAAGCCTTGGGGAGACTGCAGCCTGAGCATCCTGCCCCTCCCCGACTCCCCACTGGAAAGAGACCTCAACTCAAGTACAACCCAGGACCAGGGGTGAGGCCAATCCAGTGTAAGAAAGATGAGGTATTATGTACTCCCCAAGTCTACAGTTCTTAAACTGACTGCATAGAAGACTCAGTTGGTAATGTCTTTAATCTGCGGTATTTTGGGGATCCTACCCAAGAGGTTCTGGATTTCAAGGTCTCCAGACACTGTCTCAGCCTGTGGTTTCCAAATCTGATTGTTATTAGAACCCCCTTTTTAAAATGGGATGCACAGATCCCACCTAATTAAATCAGAATATCTGGGGAGTCAGATCCAGGTTTTGGAAGGGTTTAAAAGCTCTGTGGAGCACTTGAATATTGAGCCAGGATTATGAGCTGCTGGCGGGAGCTGAGAAGCTGCAGGTGTAGATGTGGCTGAGGGCTCCTTGGAAGTCGTGTGCATGAGGCGGCTTTGTCTAGTTGACACGCTTATCTTCAGACAGACAAGGAAGGTGTCCTGCTCTAAAGTGTCCAACCAGCCATGTAAAAAACACACAGCTTAGGGCCGGGATAGGTGTTAGAAGGCTCGTGAAATGCGGGGAGCGCATGCTGACATCTGTGTGGATGTGCGAGTGTTACTTTCCGAGGGAGACAACTCTGAGCGTTTAGCAGACTCACTGTATTCCTGCCCGCTCCTCACTCCTGCTTTTATTCATTTACTCTTTCATTTCCTGTTATCCCCATGTTCTGCTCCCATTCTTATTAAGTATACTAAGGTGTGTCTCTTTGTTTGCAAGTCTTTGTTTTGTGTGGATATATTTGTAATTTGTAGGAACTGTGGTCCTATTGGTGCTATGCTTTTAAGATCTAGCCTGTTGGTGTGCAAACATCTATGTGCTGCGGCATCCTAGTCCTTGGGCTTCCATGTTATCTTAGCTGTCTACTGCCCCAGTGATGGGCACTCAGATGTGCCAAACCCTAGCATCACCCTAACCCTGGCCCTTGGGAGCTCAGCTGAGAGCATCTGGGGAATAGCGTTTCCCAAGGTGGAATTGCTAGGTCACAGGTGACACACGTCTCTGACTTGAGAAAGGCTGGCTCGTGCTCCAGAATGGCCGTGCCCGGCACCAGCACTGGACTCCTGAAGGGGTCTGAGGTCTGCCCGCTGCGCGGGTCGAGGCTGGCCTCAGTTCCTGCACCCCCTGCCTTTCCTCTCTCTCCTCCGGGTCTGCCTTCTTACCCTCCCTGGGTCACTGTGTTCAGTCTTCATGACCCTCCTCAACTCTTTCTTTCCAGTCCTACTTCTTTTTACAGAGAACGTAGAGGTCACCCTTAATTCTCTCCCTATCTCTGAACTTGCGGGCGTTGGCCTCATCGTGATCTGACCTCTCCTCCTGCTTCCTCGAGGGCTGGCCTCCCGTGCCAGAGCCTGCTTCCCTGTCCACCGTCTTCCGCACGCTTGCGGTCTTAGCTCTGCCCCTGGCTTTCCACCTCTAGCCACAGGCTTGCTTCTGTGGCCTATGATCGTGGCCAAGTGTTTGCCATTCTGAAACTGACGTCACTGCTCCTTAAACTACCTTCTGTTTTCTTTTGTCTAACACACTTTTTGAATGCATTTTTTCTTGCAGTGCTGGGCTGGAACCCAGGGCCTGGTGTGTGCTGGGCAAGCACCCCTGCCCGAGAACACATGGTTCAGGATGGCTTGCGCTCTTTCTCTGTACCCTCAGCTTCCCCTCCCTCGCTCCTTCACACCGACATTCCCACCGACGGCCTTCCCGTTGCCGAATCCACCTGCACGTCCCACTCTCTCCTCCACAGCATCTGGTACCACCGACAACGAGCCTGGACTGGCCGCTCTCCTCAGTCTTCCGGACAGTGCTCTCTCCTGGTCTTCCCTCTCCTCTCCCTGCTCCTCCCCAGGCCTCCTTCCCCTCGGCCGTGACTCGCTGGCCTTCGCACCGCGCCTGCGCTCCCGAGAGTGCATCTACTTCCCAGCCTTCCTGGAATGATCTACACACAGCCGAGTCTCTAATCTGGATCTCATTTTAAATTCAACAAAGCAGGTTGAAAATGTACTGTGTGCTAAGATCCAGCCACGGTGACCTATAAGAGGTCACAGTCTAGAACTCTTTCTTCTTAGCTCCAGACCTTGCACCTAGCAGCCCTGTGTGCTACTGTTTGAGCATACGTGTCTAACTCACAGACCACCTCCCACAAATTATGTTTCCATAGCCAGGCGCAGTGGCGCACACCTGTAATCCCAGAACTTGGGAGGCTAAGACAGGAGGATCACAGGTTTGAGGCCAGCCTCAGCAACTTAGCGAGACCCTGTTTCAAAATAGACAATAAAATGGGCTGGAGGTGTAGCCTGGAGGTAGAACCCCCAGTACCAAATCTCCAGTACTGAAATAACAACAATAATGCTTCCGTAAGGTTCTTCTCCAGGGGTCCAGAACCCGCCTTAGCTGACGGCACCTCAGCTTATGGTTCCATCTGCTCTGCTTGTGGCCTGGGGAATACACCAAAGGTCCTCAAGTGCATTTATTTCCTTTGGTGGACGTGCGGGTAGCTGGAGGGCTGCAGCATGAAGCACATGGTTTTGGCCGGTAGACATTTCTCCTGTGTCTGGAACAGGATGCTCGCTAATGCAGGAGGTGAGAGGTCTATTGCGCGTCTGCCGTCAGTACTGCCCCCACACCAGTGATGGCGGTGTGTGGACGGGCTCACACCCGGTGGGATTCTGCACCAGGCTGGGCGTCACGAAACGCGGAGCGGAATGACCAGCGTGCGGTGCTTATGGACGAGGCTGGGCAGACGAGGGAGGACAGAGGAGTGGATTTCTTCCCGGCTGGTCTGGCTGAGCCCGGAGGCCAGCTGCTCTCCCTGACTGGCTTACCTCTGCTTCAGAATCTGCTTGTTGTCATCGATGGTAACGCTGTCTGCATGGTCCCGCTTGAAGATTTCAAAAGCCTCCTGGCACCCCAGCGACATTTTCTCTCTCATCCCTGTTTGGAGACACAGGGAAGTGGCCTCAGTCACAGCATCAGGATCCCATTAATTTCACTGTCACGTTAGTCAGACCGCAAAGCCTCTGTCGAGACGGTGCCCGGGCTCTTCCAGCTGGCCGCCACCCCTACCAGGCGCTGCCAGGGCCAGGCCGCCCTCACCCCCAGGGCTGCGCCTGGATGTGTGCGTGGCTCATTGGGGGAGCGGGCCGGGGCGTCTGGTCTGTGGAACCAGAACCGAGAAGCAGAGCCCTGAGTCCTGGGCTGCCGCGCGTCCGCAGGTGCTCCACCATGGTCCAGGGCCACCACGCTCCCCGTGCTCCCCTTATGCCCCATTTTGGTTTGCTATTAAATTCACCCCAAATTTCCAGACATTTAGTTATGAGAATTATAATCCAGACCGAAAGATATAGGATCTAGAAATTTCTGCTCTTAGTTTCCATATAATGATCCATCCTTGCTTCCCATGGCTGGTGAGGGATCTTGGTCCTACCTCGTGATGGAGTCATGCTCTCAACCACAAGCCCACGGAGGGGTCCCCCGCTGATGTCTAATGTCAACACGCTGTACCGCCTGCCCTCGCCGCTACGGGCCAACCCTTGCAGCGGGGTCCTGCTCAGAGTCCAAACCCTGAGGCTGGAGCAGAGAGCCGGGATCCTTGGCCTAACCAGGTGGGTCCCTGCACAGGTCCCTCCTCACAACTTCCCAGGGCAAGGGTGAGGGCCAGGGCAGGTAGGTACCTGGGACCCCTCGGTCACAGCAGAATCGACAGCTGGACTTTTGGATGAATCCACAGTCTTTTTTTTAAATGTTCCTCCTTGGCTTGGAAGGCCTTCCCCATGTTTCCATCCAATGGCTCTGTTTTTATCTTTTTAAAAATCTTTTTCTTTTTCTTTTTTTTTTTTTTTAGTAGTACTGGAGATTGAACCCAGGGACACTACTTCTGAGCTATACACCCAGCTTTATTTTTAATTTTTAATTTTTAATCATTTAATTATTGGTACTGGGGGTTGAACTCAGGGACATTCTACCTTTGAGCTATACCCCAGCCCTTTTAATTTTTTTGTTTTTGAAACAGGGTCTTGCTAGCTTGCTGAGAATCTCGCTACATTGCTGGGGCTGGTCTCAAAACTGTGATCCTCCTGTCTCAGCCTCCCAAATACTGGGATTACAGGTGTGCGCCACCACACCCTGCTTCTATGTTTATCTTTGTGAAGCCCTGCGTGAATGTTACCACCTCTATGAAGTGCTCCCCTGAAGTCAAGTGGACCAAATCCTCCCTGCATGACGGGCCTCATTCACGCGCCTCTAACACGCACAGTCCAGTGGTTACTGGCCTCCACAGCACAGTCCTTTCTGGGAAATGCAAGTTTCCCAAGGGGTGGAGGTAACATTTTTAAACGAAAACCAGTGTCTTGTTCGAGGCATTTAGCAGGTGCTCCACATACGTCTGTTACACGAATCTGGTCAGGAATAAAATGAGCGGTGCGCCACGCTCTCATTGCCACAGGAGCGCAGTCCGGGGCTGACGAGGCTCGCGGGGAGCCTAGGGCTGCAGAGACTCCATGGTGGCCGCATGCAACATCTCTTCCCTGGAAAAAACCGGCTGAGTCCATCTTCCAGTCTCAGCATGAGGAACTGGCCAGCCCATCTGACACCAATTTCGTGATGACTGGTAAAAATAGCTGCATGAGGAATGTCTGAATGGCGGGGCGCACGGCGACACCCCACCCTTCCCAATCAGAAGCAAATGGGCACAGCTCCCTTCTCTCTCCACATCTGCCCTGCACACTCTGGAACCAGTGGGCCCGGGAACTGGCTGGGGTGAGACTCTGAAAGATGAGCTCGGATGCACGAGAGAAAAGAGGGCACTTTGCACCAGCAGAGCCCACCCGGAGCCAAGGGGTCCATTCTCTCCTTCCCCATCCCTAGTCTATGTCTGAGCGTAACAGTGTATGCCTTTTATGGACACCACATTGGAACCTGCCCGTGGGATTCCCGAATTGCCTCCGACAGAGGAGGTGGGCTTCTCAGAAGGCTTCGACCGGCCAGGCAGTGGCAGGGGTGGGGAGTGGAGGGTCGCTCAGGAAGTTGCAGTGCAAGAGAGGGTTGAGGCCTTTCCCGCCCAGGCCCTTTCTTTGCAGCGTTGACGTGTGAGTGGGTGGCTGGGGGCTCTCTATTATGGCAGTAGGTACTGGAAGAACTTGCAGTCAGTGAAGAGCCCCCGAGTTTGCCCTGAGCGTACGGTGTGAGCAAAAAGGATATGGAGTGCAGAGGAGGTAAGCTCAGGAGGATAGTTTGTGATTACTCTTTAGAGAATCTCGAAGGTTCCACTAAGAAATCTGGAGCCAGCAGCACAAGATATTATACACGAACCACCAGTTTTCAAAGATTAAGAATGTAGTAAAGTATACATTGTGGGGAAATTACATTGGGAGTGTTTAATACTCCTGCCATTTAAAAGCTACTTAGGAATCCTGCAGTGCCACGGGCTTGACACCAGGAAGAAGGCATTGGCTTCCTCCTGCTACGATGCAGAAGGCATTCTGGAATTAGGGGTTTTGACTGTGGTGACCACAGGTGAATGGATGCTAGTATGATGGCTGTCATCCTGGTGACTCGCTTCCTCAGTGTTTGCTCAGGGAGGCCACGGTGAGGTGGCTGATCTCACCTTTAGACTGAAGGCAAAGAGACAAGCAAGGCCTAGCTGCCTCCCGAGGCCTCCTGGAAGGCTTCCCCGTGGAGCTGAAGAGCGAGCGTCTGCAGAGAGAGGCCGGTGCAGGCAGGGCTCCACGTGCAGCTGGAGTGTGTGAGCTGGTCTCCAGCCCAGCCCTGCTCTCTAATCTGCTCCTTTGGAGTCCACAGTCAGCTCTTTTCAGATTGCACTAATATACCAGTTCTCACCCCAATTTTGGGTCACCCACAAAATCAATGCACAACTTTTTATTTATTGAAGAGATGTCTCCATTTCTTTTTCCTTCTGAGGATTTAGAAAACAGGTTCTTTGTCCTGTGACGAGCTCCTCCTTAAGCACATATTGTACACATGAAAGAGCAGGAGCGAGGGAGCCAGGAGAGCGGCTGACGCTCACCTTGCTAATGAGGCGGTTGTCTTGCTGTTTATCTCCTCAAGAAGGGTTTATCTTAGACACTGTGCTAGGCGTGTGGCAGAGATGCAAAATGGAACAAGAAGATCAAAGCTTTGGTCCTTGTGTTTAAGGAATTCACACTGCTGCTGCAATGGGGACTCAGGTCCCGCACAGGAGATGGGGCAGGAAAGTCACTCTGCGGGGGAGCGTGGGAGCAGGCTGCGTGGAGCAGCGAGCACTGAAGGACTCTGAAGGATGACGCACCATGTGCCAGGTGGAGGGGAAGTGGAAGACCCCAGGGGGAGGGGCAGAAAAAGTGTGGATTGATGGGCAACCCGACCAATGTGGCGGTTCTGCCGCGCAGCAGGAAGGACCCTTGTGTGGTTCAGAAGTGAACTGCTTGCACGCCATGCTACACATGGCCTCCGGTGCTGTCTTACATATTATTTCAGTAAAAACTTCTCCATGATCGCTGCTAATAATTCCATTTTGTACATGAGGAAACTGAGGCCTAGTTAAATAAATCGTCATAAAGGGGTGAAAGTTGGCCAGCTTCTAGAGGCAATTAGTTCTGCTCTTAGACCAGTTTTTCCAGGGAAAGCAGGCCAGACAGAGAAGGCAAGTTGTTGGCACTCAGAGTGGCCTGGCAGTAGATATACCCATGAGGTCGTACTCCTATTAGTACCTATCTTATCCAGAGCCTTATTCCCCCCCCCCCCCACAGTATCACAGAAAAAGAGAACCCTGTACTTTGTTGACTATTTGCACAGCTTACTTGGTAAGTGAATAAGTTCTACCATTATTTCCAGAACTTGTAAGCTCCACAGGGTAAGGGTTTTTGTCAGTTTTGTTTCCATCAATATTTCTAGCAGTTGTTTAGTACCTGTGCTACTGAGCCACAACCCCAGTCCTTTAAACATTTTTGTAAAAAAATTCTGAGACAGTGTCTTGCTAAGTTGTCCAGGCTGGCCTAGACCTTGCCATCCTTCTGCTCAGCCTCCTGAGTAGCTGGGATTACAGGTGTGTGCCACCATGCCCAGCATGACCAAAGGTCTTTTGAATGAATGAATGAATGAATGAATGAATGAGCAGATGCTCTTCCTCTTGTAGAGTGCATTGTGATGCTGGGAGAGAAGTGAAGCATGCATGTGCTGCTCTCCCTCCCTCCCTCTTCTCCTCCCTCCATCACCCGCGACTGGCAGGTTCAGCCCTGTATGTAGTGCTTTGAGAATTAAACACCATCTTCTGCCCATTCCATGTTAACTGTGTTCCACAGCCCACCATTAGAGATGAATTCCAACTCCAAGAAGCTTTCATGAAAACGCAACTACCCTTGAGGATATCACTATTTTAGGGCCAGCAAAGAAAAGTTCCATTCTTTGTTGACAACTAGCTAGCAGGTTCTACAAAGACATACATTTCACCTTCTTCCTGACTTAGTTTATTCTACAGAATCAGCTCCTCATCAAGGTTTGGGGCCTGGCGTGTTCTGACCTGCCGCGCTCATTTCCAGCTCTCAGTTGTTTGCTTTCAGCAAATTTCAATCATAGGTCCCAGCACCGAATCCCAGAAAAATACAGATGATTGAGAGAAGCCTGCTGGCCTGCTGAGTCACAGGACCATTTAAAACCTACAGGAGAGTCCCCAAAACACAACGTTGCATTTCTAGGTTGTGAGTCAGTTGGAAAATATTTACCAGTTCCAGAGGTATAACCTCTTCTGGATTTTGATACTGACTGAAGAGCCCTTAGGTAGAAATGGCAGTTAACAAGGGGTTTTCAAAACTAGCCTTGGAGTTGGGTTTCTGAGAACATCAGTATTCAGATTCATATGCCCTGGACCCTCACCCATTTCTTAATACGCTCCTTTTTTCATCCTAAAATTCAGTTTCTTATTTTGCTAAAGAATATAAGTAGTTTTGGAAGCTCTCGTCATGCCCAAAACAGGGTCCCATGGAAACCCCATGGGAGGACAAACAGGGTGTGGAGAGCTTAGCTACTGCCTGGCCTGCCGTCTGGGTCCATTTGGTCTGGGCACGTGGGCCACAGCTTATTTTCCTGGCTGCTCCCAAACAACCTACTGCTGCTTAGACTATTGCTTAAAAATGGAGAAAAGTAAAATGATGGAGGCTTGTGCTATTCATGCTGAAAATGACTTCCTAGTCAGAGCCAAAAATATGTTTTCTTTGGGAGACATTTATTCATGCCAAGACTTCAGTTCTCTCTGACTGAAGGGAAAGAGGGAGAAGAGAAGACCAACGGGGAGTGAGGAAAAGCGAGAGGGTTTCCAAAGGGAGAGGGAATTTGGAACACGCAGTTCCAGACTAACAGCATGGCTCAGAGCTGGGTGGGGACATCTGGTGCTAAGGCAGGGAGAGGCTGGATGAGGGAGGATGATTATACTGTAACCTGTGGCTTGATGGTGGAAACTTTCGATATGGAACGTAAGGGATTGGCTCTGAGATAGTGATATGATAAAGACCTACACTATGTAGAACGTGGACATGCATAGGAGGATGAGAAGTAATAGGCAGGGTGTGTGTGTGTGTGTGTGTGTGTGTGTGTGTGTGTGTGTTACTGGGGATCGAACCCAGGGGCATTCTACCTCTGAGCTACACCCTCAGCCCTATTTTACTTTTTAATTTGAAACAGGGTCTCCTTAATTGCTGAGGCTGTCCTCAAACCTGCCATCCTCCTGTCTTAGCCTCCCAAGTACTGGGATGACAGGTGGGGGCCACCATGCCCGGCTCATAGTGTATATTTTTGTATGGTATATGAAGTTCTATATACGTGGAGATTTCTCATAAGTAAGTAACCTTGGGGGAAGATACAAAACTCCCCCACATAAATAACAAGAAGAGAATTTTATTCCAAAGTGAGAGCAGGAGTTAGAAGAAATGGGCCAATGAGAGGAGCAGGGAGGGAGGATTTAGATGAGAGATAAGACGGCGCCAGGGGAGAGACAGTCCATCAAGGTGGAACATGGCACATAAAGGCCAGGAGGGGTGTGAAGACTGGGAGACAGGTTAGTGACCCAACACTCCTGAGAAGGTCCCCAAGGCCACAGAGAGGAAATGGTGGCTACAGCCAGAAATGCTAGGGCAAAGGACACGTCAACGGCTTCTAGTATGGGGGGGGCAGAGGATCCGGGGATGCTGTACTGAAGAGATGCATGGGGTGGGAGGGCGAAAGGGCCTTACTAAAAAAAAGAAACGCACTGTCCCTCACGGAGATTAGAAGCGACCTCTGAGCTGCTGCCTTTGCCTTCCGCTCCCCAGTGGGGGAGGATGCCTTCCTTGAGGAAGGGAGGAGGAAGTTTTTGGGAGGCACATGAAAGACAGGGACAGTGACATGCAGCCCCCGGGTCGCCATCTCCTCCCTCGCACCCGTGGAGGACATGGCTAACCACGCACAGCGCTCTTGGCCGGGGAAACTAATTACAGCGCTGGCGTGTCCGGCACAGCTCTTCTGCAGCCTCCCGGTCAATCATCTCTGGCACAGAAGCTCTTCCTTTAAGAGGTGCTTCCAGATTGCCAACTATTTAATAACAGTTACTGCTGTCGCTTCCGTCTCCCTGTGCTGCCCGCCCCGTACCCTCAGGAGCTGACACGTGGTGACACGCAGGTGCTCCCCACTGCAGCAGTGTCCTTGCCCTTGCACGCCTGGGTGGCTGAGGGGCTGTCTGCGAGTCGCTGTGTCCACGCTCCTCCACCACCAGGGTGACGGAGGTCACCACAGAAAGCAGCGCCATCCGCCGTGGTTCTGTTTACTTGGACGGGTCGGGAGCGGCCCAGCTACAATTTTAGGGGTTGTTGGGCGGGTCCGGCAGGATATGGAATCCAAGGATGAGGGGAAGAAAAACCACTTAGCCACGGCCAAAGTGACTGCAGATGTGGAGGCCGGAGAGCAGGTCTTTCGGAGTGACTGAGGACACTGGTCCGGCCCGCTTCCTGCTTGTGATGACAACCTGTGGAGTGGGCGAGGCCCCCAGGCTCTGGGGTTCAAGCCTGCGATCTACCTGAGCCACCTCACCTGGGCGGAAGTCCTCCCATAGGCCTCGCCTCGGAGTTTCCTAGGTCGCCACAGAAGAGATGCCAAAGGAGAACCTTTAATTTGAAGATTCTTAGGGCTGGCTTGGACCAGGCTAAGCATGGCAGGCTTGGCAGGGGCTCTAGGGAGGAGAGCGAGAGGAAAGTCTGAAGTGGAAAGCCACATAAACCTTGGGAGACCCACCCAGCGGTGGCACCGCATCTAAATAAATCAAACAGGCTCCGACTGCTGGTACCAGAAGTCACACGTCCCTCCGGCTACCCACTCAGGCCCCAGTGTGCTGCCCTCCAGGCTCAGTGGGATTGAGGGGCGGTGCCCAAGAGGGCCTGTGTTTCCCTTTAGTCGACTGAGTTCGGTTCACACTCCTGCTGCTGCAGCTCTGTCTTGGACTCTCCCCTGAGCAGGGGAAGAAAAGCACACGCGTGCCAGTTGGGTGCATGGCCTGGAGCATTCGTGGGACAGGCAGCGCCTTGAGGGCAGCTCCTGTTTCCAGCAGTAACACAAGGCTTCTAAGCAGTGCTCTTCTGCAGAAAGGCTCATTTTCCTAGCCCGGCCTCTCCGGAGAGTTCATCTGATGAGGATTCTTATTCAGGACAAAGTGCCCATGCCGGCTGCCTGGAGAAACCCGCGGACAGATGCGGGCATGGAGCTTGGAGAGAGCCTGGCTCATGTTGGCATTTCTGGGTTTGGGAGTTAGCTCAGGAATCTGGAGGCCAGCAACATTTCCAATGAGGAAGACAGCGTGCTGTGGCTCCTGCTGCCGGGCTGCATTGGCGCTCTCAAGTCTTTTCCGCTGACTTTAGCCCATAGATGTGGCAGCCCCGAAAGAGCCTCGGTGTCTAATTCCATGCCCAACATTTGGAGCAACCCTGGGAATTGGGGTGGCAGGATGTGTGTGTCCTGACTCCTTGTGGGTAAAAGGCCGTTTGACTGATGTCCTGCAGAACGGAAAGGTGGCGTTCC
Organism: Glis glis; assembly: GCA_004027185.1. Lineage (NCBI taxonomy): Eukaryota > Metazoa > Chordata > Mammalia > Rodentia > Gliridae > Glis > Glis glis. The sequence goes on from PVJS01000258.1 coordinate 56,973, forward strand.
TCCTCAGTCTAGAAAGAGGCTTCGGATTCTGCAGATCCTGAAATGTGCGGGATTCTCTGAGGCTACGAGGCCCTGGGCCCTGCCAAAGGACATGGTTACCAGGGTCCTGCTGACCGGCTGGCCTCCCTGGCGAGTCTGGAGCTGTGTCAACCTGTGCTTTGGAGACACTGGCTGAAGTATGTTGACAAATGAGGCAAGTTTCCTATCTACGCCCCAGGAATGGGTTGCAATCTAGTCTCAAATTTATTTTCACATATTAAAAAAAAAAGAATTACAGAATTATATTCTAGCTCAGTAGCAAACATGTCCCTTTCCTGAAACATGTGGGGATTTAAGTAAAATTGTGTTTCCCTATCTTGGAAGTAAGTATAAGGCAAAATGGAGTTCAAATGCGCCACTGTTCATCTTTGGAAGATGAAAAGGCAGAGGAAACTGATTTTTCGAGTGCACTCTCCAAATTTCATAAATACAAACTCAGTCTTCCTAACTCTGCTGCTGCTGGTAGTGAACTAAGTCAAGAACTCCGTGCACGCGAGGCGCTTACCCACGCTGTCTCGTCAGTTCCCACCCGGACTCTGCCAACCAGGACCTGTTTCATAGGCGAGAGCTGAGCTTGAGAGAGGTTAAAAGTGACTCAGAACAACAGGGAGGAAGTGGCAAGGCCATGACTAGGTTTCTTTACTCCAAAACCCTCCATTTTTTTTTTTTTGAGGAAGAGAAGCTTTCTTTTTTGCAGCCTTATTGAGGCATAGTTGACAAAACTGCATATTTGAGGTGCACAACATGGTGATTTGATACATGTGTACACTGTGAAGTGGTCCTCAGACTTGAGCGAGTTAACACATCTCCCACCTCGCAGAGGCGCCGTGTGTGTGGTGCAAGCGCCTAAGATCTGCTCGGAGTAAGCTCCATGCTCACAATGCAGCGTTACTAACTACAGTCACTCCACGCTGGACATTACATTTTCCGGAACGTATTCATCTTATAAGTGCAAGTTTGTACCCCTGACCAACACCTTCCCCTTTCCCCCAACACCAGCCCCTGGCAACCAATGTTCTACTCTCTGTTTCTGTGAGTTTGAATTTTTCCAAAATGCTCCTTTTTCATGGTGTGTTGCTAAGAGAAAATCATTTGCCAAGAAGAAATGATCTCATAACTGCCAGCAAACCACTGTTGCCAGTTCTATGGGGCCAGGAGGTCAGAGATGGTAAAGGAAAAACAAAGAAAGGAAACTTGGGGAGGGTTGTGAACTGGGAAATGTGGCCTGAAGAGCCGGGGCTCTGTGACTGGGAGCCGAGGAAGGAGGCCACAGCAGAGCCGACGGGGCTGAAGTCCTGGACTCTGCACTGACGACCCCTGGTTAGCGAACTCTGTCGCGTTCCATTATCATCCTCTCATCTACAGAGAACTTGTGCTCTGAAAGCATCCATAGTACAATGGTCTCTGCACTTGAGATGGTTGCGTCAGCCTGAAGTCAGGGAGGGGCGGACAGAGAGGGCAGAAGGGGCAGGGCCTGCTCTAGGAGGGAGGGCCTTAGGGGGAGAAAAGCCCCACCCCTGAGTGAATGATGGTCACGAAAAAGAGGTGGGAAGGACCCAGGAGGTCACCATGTCCCTCTGGTCTCTCTGTGGCCTGGCTGCTTCTTTTCTGGAAAGTACATTATTGTTAAAAACATAACATTTAGCTGGATGTGGTGGTGCACACCTGTAATCCCAGTACTTGGGAGGCTGAGACAGGAGGATGGCAGGTTCAAGGCCAGCCTCAGCAACTTGGTGAGGCCCTCAGCAACTTAGGGAGACCCTATTTCAAAACAAAAAATAAAAAGGACTGGGGGGTGTAGCTCAGAGGTAAAATGCCCCTGGGATCCATCCCAGGTACCAAAAAAACAAAAACAAAAACAAAAAATAAAAATAAAAGAAGCTGGGCGTGGTGGCGCACACTTGTAATCCCAGTACTTGGGAAGCAGAGATAGGAAGATCGCAGGTTCGTGGCCAGCCTCAGCTACTTAGTGAGGCCCTCAGCAACTCAGTGAGACCCTGTTTCAAAATAAAGAATAAAAAATAGGGCTGGGGGTGTAGCCCTGAGGTGGAATGCCCCTGGGTTCAATCCCTAGTACTGCAAAAATAAATAAATAAATAAATAAATAAATAAATAAAATAAAGCAAAAATATCCCCAAAACAAAAACCAACACATAATGCGTGCTTATTTAGTCAGGCAGTGGGTCCACTGGTGAGGCTGGCTGTCTGTGCACACGCTGTGGACATCTACTTCTCTATGTGTGGTTGGGGATAAAGAAAAGAAATATTGTCCTGGACTATACAGTTTAGTGTGAAAAGGTCAAAGCTTATGTTAAAAATTTGGAGAAATTCCTAAAGAACTGCATTGATGGTACAGAGGGAGTAAAGGAGGGACATGGTCCGATGGTAGATGGACTTCCCAGGGAATGTCCCCGGGAGCCAGGTAGCAGGAGCTGGAGGAGATGGGCTCAGTGTCATTCCAGTGTAGAGAACACCCGGTAGAAGTAGGTGTGTGGAGGAACCCCTGGGCACAGGGCCTGGCTGGGGGGTTCACTGAGGGCCTGGGGTTCCCTCTGGCTGCTGGGAAGCTCAGCCTGTCTGCTAGGACCAGAAACCACCTCGTCCTGTTCCCTGCTTGCCCAGGGTGTCCCTGGCAGAGCCTACTAGGGTTTCGGCGGGCATGTCCCTCAACGACTGAAGACTGGCCTAGTGTAAGGACAGGCTGCTCATCTGTAATTCGTGCTCAGTGGCTGGGACAGGAGATGGATTTGGGGTCGGAAGACAGGGTTTGAGTGAGGGTTTCTGTTACTAGCGGTATGACCCAGGGCCTGCCATTCATATTGCTCCAGGTCTCAGCGCCTCATCTCTGTGATGAGGCTGACCATTCCCACGTCTTATTGTGAAGGATTGATAAGAGCAGCTAGCAGTTTGTGCATATCTCCGTATTACAACTACTAAATACCTTTATAATGATGTATTTCCATGACCAGCCCGGCACCACCACCAAGTCCATGAGCTCCCTCCCCAAAGCATGCTACTTTAGCTCCAAGCTCACTGCCTGGAACAAGTTTTGTCAACTGAACAGATGAACAATGATGAGCTATCTCTGCTGAAATTGTTTTCATTAAAAGTGTTACTTGTTAAACTGTATATATTTCTACTGCATTTTTCTGTATATCTATTTTGCAGTAAAAATAAAGAAAACAGAAGATGGCAGCTGTGAATCATTTATTTAAGTCTCTGACAGTATGAATGAATAAATATGGACTACCTTATAAAAATGAAAGTGTAAAAGTGAGTTATAATCATATCATAAGCAATAACGAGTCATCTGAACCCCCCGCAGCAAGCTGTTTAGAGTGCAAGAGCTATATGACACAGGAGGAGGATTCGGAAGCTAGTCACAGACTGCAGGTTAGCAATGCAGGGAGAGAGAGTGGCTTAAACGGTCAGGCGGGCTCCACTGCTGCTGCGTCCTCTGCATCTCCACCACGTCTCATTGAGAAAATAAACGCAGATGGACAGGGGCTTCCTCGTCCTCCCCCGTGTTCTACCCATGGACTCTCCCTTGTACCCAGAGTCTGGCTTTCCTTCCGGTAACAACGGAACAGCATCCGCCGTCTTATCAGAGGCAAACCCTCCACCTGGGCCATGGCCTCCAACTCCTCTCTTGGCCTTCCTTCTTCCCTCATCCCTTCTCTCCTGCCCGAGCAACTTCCCCTCTTCCTTGGATTATTTCCATCAGCACAAAACCGTATTTTAAGATCTTTGTGGAATTGGTTATAGTTAGATGCAGATATATTTGAATTTGTAGGTACAAAGTGGAAGGTTAAAACATTCATGTTCCTGGGCCTCGATTCCACTGGTGAAATAGAAGAAAAGACCATCTACCTGTAGTGAGATGAGCAGAGGGCAGAACATTTAGATGCTTAGGGGAAAAATATTCTCGTAACAACATTCTCCCTTCACCCCATTAATCTTCTTGTTATCTCTCCACTTCTCTGGACCCTTTTCACAGAAAGTGCTCGACAGTGTTTTCTATATTCACTATCTCGGTGGCTCCCCTTTCTGCTCTTTCCTAATCAGCCCAATGGAGTGTGTGGCTGAGCAGTAGTGATAAGTCTTACTTCCTGGCTAAAGCACAGGGAGCCCCTGGGAAATTCTCCACGCTCTCTCTTCCCTCAATCCAGTCCCTGATGCGGTCTCCCTTGGCCTGGGTCCCTGATGGCTGCGGACCAGATCGCCTGCCCCTCTTGCCCTCATTGTCCATGCTGGATGAAGGAGAAGCACAGCTTGTCACAAGCCACTGAGATTTAGTGTTAGTTTATTAAGAGAGCGTTCCTAGCCGGTCCTGACTGATACGATGCAGCTGTCCCAGCCGCTAGCTCCCTCCTGTCCCCAGCACTTCCTTCCCTGCACTTTAGTGCCAACACTCCTCCCAATCTTCCCCTACCTTACTGGCTTCTCTTGCCAACGGCCAGATCTGTTAGCGCAGTAGGACTCAGCCCTGGGCACATTTCTCTTTTAACAGTTGATTTCATTCCATCATAATGGCTTTAATATGTATTATATATAAATTGCTCCAAAATTTATATCATCGGCCCTGTCTTCTCCTTTGAGAAGATGTCCAAGTTGGGACATCTAACAGTCTACTTGGATCCTCCACTGGCATGTTTAATTGACATCTCAAACTCAATGTGCCCCCAATGTCATATTCCATTCCAAGTTGTACCCCAAGCCATTTCCCCCAGTTGTTTCCATATCAGTAAATAGCACCATTTGCTCAAGCAAAAAACCCAGGACTCTTCCATGATTCCTGTAACCCCATGCAACATCTGCTCCATCGCAGCGCCTGTCGGCAATCCATGCAAAACCTGCTTCGCGCCTTTCTGCTTCTCTTCGTCTCTTCTTATTCCATCCTAAGTCACTGTCACGGCTCACTGGGCCGTCTGCCGCTGCCCTGCTGCCCTTCAGCCTGCCCTCCTGCAGCGCCCCTCACACAGCGCCCAGTGGTCTTTCAAGACCACAACCACGTCCCGTCTGCTTTAAACTCTCTGGTAGCTTCCCTGGAGAACCCCAGCCTCCCTAGTCTCCCCAGCTTCCCGGCCTGCAGGAGGCAGGGCCTCTGACATTGCTGGGCCGCCTCTCCTCTCCCTCCTCGTGCCACCCAGCTCTCCTCCCCCGTGCCTCCTCGCCTGCTTGCCTTCTTTCATTTCCTCTACCTGTGCCTATCTTTGGGCCTTTATATTGCTCTTTGTTTCTTCAGAATGTTCTTCCCCTGGATCTTTATGATTATCAACTCATCATTCCATTCTCAGCTCACATGTCCCCTTCTTTGGTTTCTCTTTTATGTACTTCCTAGAATTTGTCACCAGCGGACACTCGTACATAAGTATTGTGCAGAACGAGAACTCCACCAAGGCCAACCTCTGCTGGCCACCGCTCCTTCTCCAGGCCTGGATCGGGCAACGAGGAGGAGGGGGGAGGAGTCCACTGGGGGTCAGCGCCAGTTCCTGCCTTCCCGCTGCCAGCCCAAACTGCTCCTGTCTGAAGACCCGGATCCGGGACTGGGCTGTCCTCTAGACACCGCATCCAGCCCTCTGTCTCGGGCTCGGGCTGACCTTGTCACTTCTGCCAGCCCTTTCTCACTAGGTTCTCAGTGCTGCGACTGTGGTTGGTTCTGCTTGTATTCCATGCATTTTAGGCCTATAAATAATGTCAAAAGGGAACCACACTACCCACCAACATGAATAGTGAGCGCTCATGGGAATAGCCCCTCTCCTTTCCCTGGCAAGGGCTTCGGTTTCCGAGCAGGGAGGTGAGGAAACTTGGGGTATCTGTCATCACTTCAGCATGCTAGGGGGTCATCCACACTACTATCTGTGCCTGGCATTTGTACATCCTCAACAGAGAGCAGTAAGTTCCCATCCTGAGCCACAGATATTACGCCACTCAGGAAGGCTTCTAAGAACTGTTCTTTTTAATACACTGTCCTATAGGAGTTCAGAGAGGGAAGCAGTCAGTATAGAATCAATTCCCAATGATGCCCACCCCCAGGTGAAGCTGTGCCCGATGAGGTAATCAACATGAAAGGTGCTACTTTGCTTTTCCTAATTATCAAGGCATAGCTTGCCCACTGCAGAAAATTAGGGAAGGACAGAAAGGTGTAAAGGAGAAGGAGAGAAATCAACCTTAACCCCGTCACTTTGCTTCCAGTTCTTTCTTTGTTTTGTTTTACTACATAGTTAAGATGATAATGTACATACCATTTTATAGCTTGTTTATTTCATTTAACATTATCCCAGGGTCCTTTTTATAAGTCACTAAAATCTTCATGAGTATTACTTTTTATAACTGTGTAATATATCATCGTTATGGTCATTCCCTAATATTGGACATTTACATTGTTTTATATATACGCTATGTAAAAAAGTGCTACACTGATGTCTTGGTATATAAATACTATTCCACACTTAATGAACGGTTTCAACAAGTATTTATAGCGGCCACTATGTCGGGTACTGTTCTTAGCGCTGGGATATGGTGGCGTACAAGGCTTATTTCCTTCAGAGAGCTTACATTCTACTGAGGTAACAGACCAGAGAAGCAAATGCATACTCTGAATTAGCTCTCTGAAGAGGGATGATGAAGTGTGAGAGGATGGAAAGGGAAGAGTGGCGACGGAGGCTGTTTACTCAGAGGGACTGCAGGAGCGCTTCTCCCGGGAAGGGCATTTGCACATAGGTACTGTGGAGTATTTCTGTAAGCTAGCTTCCTACAGGGAGTTTCTGAATTAAAGTTCCTGCTTTCTAGGAAGCCGGCGGACTCCCTGGGTGTAGTTCTGGGGAAAGAACTGTTAGAAAAACGAGCTGGGTGTGGTGGTGCACCCCTGTTATCCTAGTACTTGGGAGGCTGAGATAGGAAGATTGCAAGTTCGAGGCCAGCCTCGGCACCTTATCACTAAGGTTACCTGTCTTAAACTTAAAGATAAAAAAGGCTGGGGGTGTATCTCAGTGTTAGAGTACCCCTGGGTTCTGTCTCCAGTACTGCAAAAACCATGTACCCCACTAGGGCTTGATTTTGAGCTCATTACTTGATTCCTGTGGTCCGTGGCTTTCCTATGGGAAGTAGAGATGAGTAGTAAGTATGTGTAAGCCTGGGACTGGCGGGAACGTGGGGATGGCAGTGTGTGGAGGGGTGTTAAGCTTCCTGCATTCCAGAGGACCTGGCTCAGGGCGCATGCACACCTGTGGAAAGGGAGTGATCAGGCTGTGAAAGGATGCAGGGCATTCCAGGTATGAAAACCTAACTCAAAGAGGGTTCTAGAAAGTGTGGCATGACCCGGTGTGGTGGTGCATGACTATAATCCCGGTATGTGGGAGGCTGAGACAGGAGGATCACAGGATCCCAACCAGACTCAGTAAATTAGGGAAGCCCTTTGAAACTTAGTGAGACCCTGTTTCAAAATAAAAAACAAAATAGAGACGGGCGTGGTGGTGCATGCCTGTAATCCTAGTACTTGGGAGGCTGAGATAGGAGGATTGCGTGTTTGAGGACAGCCTCAGCAAGTAGGTTGATGAGACTCATCAACCTAGTGAGACCTGTTTCCACGTAAGAAATAAAAATTGGGTTGAGGGTGTAGCTTGGAGGTAGAATGCTCCTGAGTTCAATCCCCAGTATATATATGGCATGCATATATATATATATATATATATATATATATATATATATAAAAGGGCTGAGGGTGTAGCTTGAAGGTAGAATACCTTTGGGTTCAATCCCAGTTCAAAAAAAAAATAAGTGTGGCATGAAGGCTTACTATGTTGGCATGCATTAGGTGGTTTTAATGCATACTGGATGGAGGGAGGTGCCCAGGCTCTGGAGACGTGCTTGTGGAGTCTAGGGGCTGGGAGGAAAGGCCTGGGATGATTGGTCACAGAGAGCTGGAGATCTGTGAATCAGAAGCCGTGGAGGAAGCTGCTGCAGGAGGTGGGCCTGCTATTCACCAGCTACAAAGAGGCAGTGTATTAGCCAGCCTTTTGCTGCTGGGACAAAGTTCCTGGAAAATCAACTTCAGGAGGAACAATTCATTTTGGCTCACAGTTTTAGAGGTTTCAGCAGCCCCATTGTTTCTGGGCCTGTGATGAGGGAGGCATCACGGCAGAAAGGAGCGGAAGAGCCACGCTGCTCACATCGTGGCAGCCAGGGAGCAGAGAGAGGGTGGGTGGGAGAGGCCACAACAAGACACACCCTTCCAGGCACACCCCAGTGGCCTACGTACTCCAACTTGTTCCAACCAGGCCCCACCGCCTTCAGTTTCTACCACATCCCAATAGTGCCGTCACTTTACGAATCCATCGGCAGATTCATCCATCGATGCAGTCAGAGCCCAGTGATCTACTTACTCCCCGAGAGCGCTACCTCTACCACTCCTGCCCTGGGGACCAGGCCTTCAACACCTGCGCCTTTGAGGCCACTTCAGACCCAGTCGCAATGGTGGCATCCTCAGCTTCCTCGGCCTCCTTGGCCTCCTCATTCATGAAATGGGGCTGTGAGGTCTACTTCATAGTCTTTTCCGGAGACCAAAAGGAATTGACATGGAACAATACAGCGCTGTACTGAGTTCGTCCTAGGCCCTTGACAAGTGCTTGTTTCTCTCCCTTGTCTTGTATTAATGAGGTAGAAAAAGGCCTGAGAAAGACCAGTGGAAGGGGCCTGGGGGAGGGAGGAGGGGAGGAGAAAGCGAGGATCGAGGAAGGGAACAGTTCAAATACGGTTATGTCCATAGAAGAAGGTTCCACTACCATTCTCCTCACACGCATGGGGAGCGAGGAAGGGGCAGCAGGTGGCGGGAGGATAAAGAGGGACACACCAAGCGCTGGGCACATGTATGTTTCTATCACTTGGAAACTCACTATGATATATAATGACATTGCATATATATATATGACATTGTATATATATATACTTTTAACCTGATTTGGAGAACAGCCCAGACCACGCCCCTTCCCTCCTTTTAGTTCTTCCTCTGGAGCGAGGGTCCTTCACCTGCCCAGGCCCTCCCCTAATCTCTACCACGTCACAGTCTTTCACCAGACCTTCTGATCCAGCTGGAGGCTCTCCTCAAGGTATGCCCCGCTGGGGACTGGGCACACTGTTCATGGTGCGTACCGTATGGGACAGGACACACACATGGCACACTGCCACCAGCACATCCCTTCCTGGCAGGGGCAGCCGTGAGGGTGCGTCCCGGCTCCTCCCGGCTCTGGCTCCTCTCGGGTCTGCCCTTGCTTCTGCCTCGTCTCTGCACACGAGTGCTTGAGTCATAGCTTTTCTCTGACTTCTATGCTCACTGTCTATTTTTTGTTTATTTTTAAGCAAAGCTAGATTTGGAAAGCACTGGGAAGCCATGGGGCCCTAATTGCCCCCATCGGCTATACAGTAGGAAGAGGGGGAGGAAGGACAGGGTGCTAAACAGTTAAGCAGCATGATGAACAAGAATGGAAATGTGATTTGCTTGGGACCTCGGATGGCATTCACCTGTGGTAGACATGTTCACTGGCAAACAATCCAGGCCTAGCTCGCTGTGGGAGGCTGGTGCCGCCCGGTGGCAAGAGCAGCCTCTCTGCCAGCTCAGGGAGCCTCCTCGTACTTCCCTGGACTCAGTAACGAGCTTTGGGTTGCCGTGGGCAGGAATTTGCTCTCTGTATGTAAAGAATGCAGAGTGAGCGACCGAAAGCCCCTCTGGCTGGACTTCCTCTTGTTACAAACAACCAGTCTTTGAACTTGTGATTATGAGTCATGGGGCTCCCAGTCTGGTGCAAAAGTGAATCATTTTAACTAAATTATCAGTTTTTGCCCTGTTACCAAATGCTAGATCAACCATTCTGTAATAAAGGAAAAAAAGGGAACATTTTTATTGAAAGAGCAGGATGGTAGAAAGAGAGAAATCTGTTCTCTGCTTTCCAGACCTGGGGACCGAAGTCAAGTTCAGGCCTAGTGTCAGCCAAGCAACAAAGTCAACAGTGAAACTGGCTCAGAAAGCGAGCAGGCGACCGGGAAGATTCACTTCAGAACTGACACAAAACCAACCGTGGCAGCCGACAGCAGGACAGTCCTGACTGTATGATTCCTGAGCACCCTCCCATCACCCAGCCCTCTTCTAATTCACTTGGACCTACCGGAAGGAATAGCTTTCTTGGGGTTGATTTAACCCACAATGTTGTTAAAGAGTCAGTCGTGACAGATGCCTCTGGGTTGCCCAAAACTAGTTACTTGGACAGATGGACTGACAGATACAGCCATCATACTAAATAAATGTGATCTAGTGATGGGCCCTGGTGGAAGGAGAGTTTCAAAGCCTTCCATTACAGAGCCTGCTCCTGTGGCACCTGCTGCATTGTGGTCTTTGGCTGAGGAAACACTGAAATGATCATTATCTCTTTGTTAGTTGTAAAAGTAATAACTGAGATAGAAAGATGATTTTCCTTCTCTGATACCTTGGCTATGATTAACAGTAGGGAGGAATGGGCCCAGGGCAGGCTGGAAGGCTGTGTGGTCCACGTGTGTGTTTTTATGGAAGAATGGTTTGAGATTTCCAATTAATTCTTTTAAACAGGCTGCCCATTCGCTACACCACGGAAGAAGACACCATAAGCAATATGGGGAATTTGGCTCTGGGTTAAATTGTCTGACTTCCAAACTTTACGTCCTCTCCAGATTACTTGTTTCTTGAATCTATAACTTTCTTTTCCCTTCCATGGAAGTAATAGTTACCAGAAAGCTATTTTTTGTATGTTTCCCAACCCCCAAATAAAATTCACTGATCAATCACTCCATAGTTTTTGAATATCCATCTTTGATGCTTTTGGCTAATCCCTGTATTTATTTTTTTCATAAATAATGAAAAAACCCCATAAAAATAAAGTTAAGAACATGTCACCAAGGACCTACTAACTGGCAAATCCAATACATATTTTTCAATTCTCATACCTCTTAGCCTCTCTGCAGTATTTGAATATTTCTTAATCATTAATGTTTTCTTCTCTGGCATCTTTTTATGTCTCTTCCTCCTGTCTCTGTCCATTCTGAGCCTCCTCTACTGACTGCTACACTGCCTGTCCTACATGGCATAAACTAATCACGAAGTAAGCAGAGCGCAAGGAGAAGATGTGTTGATTACAGTGGACATTATGGATGGAGCATGATGTCTAGCTGTGTCAGCACACATTCAGACTCTTGAGTTGTTGCAAGAATGGATACCTAAGCTTTAAACTGACTTAAAAAATGTTAATTGAAAAATGCAAAAGCATCTAGCTTCTGATACTTTTTGATAAAAAGATGACAGAGAGAGAGAGAAGATGAAAAGATTGATCTGAGAAAAATCACTCAAACCATAGCATAGACATCTAAAGAGATGGGAAATATGAACACAGGGTTGAGACGTGAAAGAGTAATTATATCCAACACATGTGTAATAGGCGTATCCGAAGACGTGACTAGAGAGGGTAGGGAGAAACCATACTAGAAGATAATGGCTCTGCATTTCCCAGAAATAATAGATATTATTATATCCAGGATCATGTTAAATTTTGATCAGAACAAAAAATACCAAAATTTGTTCCCTAGACATAATAGTGGTACTAAGAATACTAAAGACAAAAGATGTTAAAAGGAGGCAGAGGAAATGCATATTGCCTACTAAGGAATGGCAATTATGCTGATAGCAGACTTCCTAACAACTACAAAGGGAATAAAAAGACAAGAGGATAGTACCTTCAAAGTAGTGAGAGGAAATATGTATCAGAGAATTCTATACTCTGACAAATTGCCATCCAAATATGGGGAACAAGATGCTTACTTATCCAATCCACCTTTATAGAAAGTCCAAAGTCTAGCCTCAATTCCAAGCAATTTGCCCCAGCCACACAACATTTTTCAAAGCATCCAAAATGTATTATGTCTTTTCAGCCTTTGCAATCCTACCTCCTTGGCTCGGAATACCCCTTCCCACACAGCAGGCTCCAATTCATTCTTCTAATTTCAGTTCAAGTACTACCTCCTCTGGGAAACCGTTCAGGCTCCTCCTGGAAGAAGAATTAACTTCATCCCTGCATTCCTTCACATTCATTTCAATACACAGCAAGGGTGTGTCATAGCATGCATGTCTAAAAGTGCTAACCTGGGTTGTCAAAGAAGAGTTTTCAAAGAGTTCAGCTGTAAGTGAGGAGGTCTTAGCAGCTGTAAGCTGCTAGGTCTTATTTGTTGCTCAATGACAAGAGGATTAGACTCAAGAGCACATGCTCTTGAGATTTATTGAGCACTGCTCTGCACCAGTTACCAGGTGAGGAGAGAGGAAGGGTCCTTCATTAGCAGATGGCACAGGCAAGTGAGAGAGAGGTGCCATTGGCTGGCTAACCTAATCATCACCAGTTCTCTCCACCTTTGCCTTTCACTCACTGTAGGCCAGCACTGTCCAAGAAAAACATGATGCAAATCATAATATAACTCTAGGTTTTCTAGCAGATATATTAACAAAGTAAAAGAAATACAGAGAATTAATTTAATAACATCCATAGCTCAATACATCCCAAATATTATAATTTCAACATATAATCAATATTCATAAAATTGTTTAGATATTTTACATTTGTTTTATGCTAATTCTTAATTTAACTTGAAGCTAAATTAAACTTAAATAAAATTGGAAGCTCAGAGTCTCAGTTGTCCTAGCCACCTTCATGACCTTAGTAGTTACACAGAGCTGGTGGCTTCCATGTTGGAAAGTGCAGCCCTAGAGGCTGGAGGAACCGATGCCCACGTTCTAAGCCATCTTTGTAGTGTAGGGTCGCTGTGTGAGATATTTCTTTCCAAAGAAAATGTACAAGAAAGTTTAAGCAAGGGCGGGGGTGTGTATTTTTGAAGTTTTTCTTACCTGATAATGTGACACACTCATTAAATGCCTTAAATGTGAACATAACGTGATGTTCGGATCTATAGTAGACATCTTGTCACTATGAGGCAACTCGCATGAGGATGAAAGGTCAATGTGCTAAAAATGATGAAGCAGTTAATTTGAGACCCTGATAATGATCACTGAGCTGCTGCGGGACAAACTCTGAGATTACCTACCTTTGAACTTTATTTATTATTTATTTATTTATTTATTTATTTGTACTGGGAATTGAGCCCGGGACATTCTGTCTCTGAGCTATGCCCCCAGCCCTTTTTATTTTTTTTTTATTTTGAAACTGGGTCTCACTAAGTTGCTGATGACCTTGCTAAGTTGCTGAGGCTGGCCATGAACCTGTGATCTGCGAGGATAGAGGAAGCTACCGGAAGGGTAAAGGAACTGAGATTACAGGTGTGTGCCACCTTGTCTGGCCCTTGTGAACTTCTTGATAAGAAAACCATGACTGTTCTCAAGTCATTAATAAATAGATGAATTTGTAGCTGCAAGCATTCCTAACTGAAACAAGACGAATGGTGAATAAGGAAATGAGTGATGATCCACAACAGGGGATCATTAGGGCAAGTGTACATATTGAAGAATAATGGTAAAGAAGCGTACAGAGATAGATAAGGTGGAGGCAGATAATGGAGGAAGGGCCTGCCGGATATATCAACTCAGATGTCCATACTAATGTACCTATCCTTAGCTTATAGATCTTACCACATTTTGTCTTTTCTTTTTTTTTTTTAATTTTTTTTTGCGGTACCAGGGATTGAACCCAGGGGCGTTCTACCTCTGCGCTACACCCCCGGCCCTATTTTTTTATACTTTATTTTGAAACCGGGTCTCACGAAGTTGCGGAAGCCTCACTAAGGAGAGAGAGAGAGAGAGAGCGAGCTGAGGCTGGCCGCGAACCGGGATCCTCCGGTTTCCGCCTCCCAAAGTACTGGGATTACAAGTGTGAGCCACCACGCCCGGCACATTTTGTCTTTTCTATACTATTTTGTATAAATGTTTTTTTTTCTACTAGATTTTAAGGGCTGAGAACTTGTACAGAGAAGTATTCAGTAAATATTCATTAACTGATGATTAGATGTGGAACTGGAGGTGTCAAGACATGACTGGGTCTTTAGCATGGATCAAACATTTAACATTAAAGAAAATTCACCAACCTAAAGGCCTGAGTGAGAAAATCTATTAAGGATCCCTATGTTATTATGTCAAATAGAAATTCCTTGGCCTAACTTTATATCCCATGGACACCTAAAACAAAAAGGACCGCAAAGAATTAAATTTTGCCTAACCCTCTCTACTTTCAATTTAATTATGGGTAGCTCCTTTATCTTTCCTATGCTGTCTGGCTTTTATTTTCATCTTTGAATATGTACCATGTAACCTAATGGTGTCCTTTCTACTATTCCTCTGAACTAAGCCCCCTTTCTCTCCTTTATCTCGTTTCCACAAGTGAGACCACGACTCCAACCTGAACGCAGCTTGAACACAGTACAAACTGCTATTGATCTCTCTCCCTCCAGCTCACCAGCCTCAGCCTGCCTTCCAATCGATTTTCTCTGACAGTATTTTTAAAGTGACATGTATTTTTTTTTTTTGGATTTTAAAATAACATGTTCTTTGTAGAATATTTAAATATTTCAACCTTTAAAAAGACAAGAAAAATAATCTTTCATGTGACTACCAAGAGATAACAACTATCAAATTCCAGTGCATTTCCTCCAGATGTCTGCCTATACATGTGTAGATCTATGCAGCATAACTGAAATTATCCTATGAACAGAACTGTGCATTCGTCTTTTTCACTTTTCATGACATCATGACATGTTTTATGTGTAACTAAAAACACTTCCAAAGCATATTTAAAAATAACTGTGTGATAACCTGTCTGTCAGACATTCTTGGACTGAACCATATTTCACCTCATCACTTCTCTGTTTGGATTCCTCATGTGACTGCCAATTGTCTTCCGTGTTAAATAGAGTTCTAGCTCTTGGACCCTGTCAGGCACTGTCCTCCTGCTTCCGCCTCTACCCTCCAGCTGGCGTATCATGTTCTAGCCAAGCGAACCGCTCGCTCCTTCCCTCTCTCCGCGGAGTGGTCCATGAGCTCCTTCCTCCTGCAGCTCTGTAAATCATCGGTCTCCTTAAAGTTTACCATAGGTGTGACTGCAGTAGTCTCCCACGGTCTCTTCCTTATGTCTTGCATATCTCTGTCTATGAGGTGCACACATCTGTGACTCTGACAGTTCGTGTCTGTGTTTGTGCTTCCACGGCATGTGGGATGTCTCGATCTGATGACATGGAAGGGCCATCGGGAGTGGTCAAGGGCAGGAGGAGCAGAGCTGGCCCCGTCCCCCGATGGGCTGGTCAGCTCTGTGAGGGAGGAGCGAGGCAGGCCTCTTCGCACGCTCTTGAGGCCTTACTTTGGTGAACAAGATAGAATACCAGGCATTTGGAAACCATCTGCATTTCCGCCCTAAGTGAAAGCGTATTTATTTTGGCTGCTGAGTATCTGGAGGGTGAGGGGACCATGTGCATAGAGGAGGCTTGCCTGCCTTTTGGAAAAAATGATCTCACATCCAATGGCTGCTTCAGCTCAGCCAGCACGGTCGGTACGGACCCGTGCCTCACGTAAGGGTCCCAGTGGAACGTCCGTACCTTTGGACCTGATGGTTCTTCCTCTCACACAGCTATTCTTTTACAGTGGAAAATCCTGGGCACCTGTTTAAAAGTGGATTCTAGAATACAAAACAGCCATTCCCCCTCCTCCTCAGCCTAGTCAGGCCAGGCCGTGGCGCACACCTCGACAGGGCCTAGGTGCTAATGGGCTGAGGTGGCCAGGCCAGCCCGGTGGCATGCTGCCAGTGCCGTTCCTTGGAGGGGGCTCATGGTGACGAGGTCCCCCAGGAGCCACTGGGACCTGGTGGGGGGAGATCATCACAACTTGCTGAACTCAGTACCGTGACACATCTACGATGGATTAAAGGCCTTTCAAGAACTGTCTTTTCATTTTTAAATAAGAAATTAAAAATATATTCTGTGGTGCTGGGGCTCCATCTCAGGGCCTGGTGCAGCTCGGCAAGTACTCGGCCACTGAACTCATCCCCAGCCTTCCTGTTACAAGTGATCGTTGTGCTTGTTAATATGTGGTGGACTCTGGGTCACCGCGAGCACGGCTGTCTTAGTTGATGGCAGAAGAGCACCTACGTGTGTGTCAGGTTGGCTACCGGAGCCAAGGCTGGGTGGGAATCAGCAGCTTGAGATGGATGTGGGATTCTGGTGGGTCGGGACTTCTTGGCCCACGTTTCTAGGTTTTTATGGCATCGCCAGCTGTCCGTGCATTTCTCATTTTCAGAACAGGGCATGGACAAACTCTGCTGCTTCAGTGGGTGGACAGGGCTGTCACACCCTAGCTATGTTTAAGCCTCAAAGAGACATTCTTATTTTCTGGTTGCTGGCATCACTGGCCATAGTTATCAAGCGAGGGCAAGGAAGAAGGGCAGATGCTACCATGTAGTGTGACAGAGACGCGACTTTGGCAAGCGAGGACTTTTGAATGAGTAACTCCAGTCTCTTGAAAAATACAAGCGTGATGCTTTCATCAAAGGCAACGACAGGGGACTGAGAAACAGCTGCCAAGTGTGTAGCTTCTGATTCGCCCGGACTCCTTCTTCCCCTTTATCATCACCAGCATTTGATTGGTCACAAAGTCTTTCTGCTTTTCTCTCACTGGGACCTCTCCTAGCATCTCTTCTTTATCCCCAACACCATGGCCATGGTTCATGCCCTTATCTCCTGCCTAAACTAGTTTGTCTCCCTGATGTCAACCCTTTCCCTATACTTTTCATTAATATGCTTCTAAAATAAATCTGAAGTTGTTCTCTGAGGCTTAATTTCCAGAGTCCCCCTAGTATTTATAGCACTGGGTCCGAACCTGACGTATTTAACAACTGGGCGCCACCATGAGCCTTTTCTTGTGCCGCTTCCCAATACACAGGGCACCCTGTTCTACCTACTCAGCCTTTCAGACACAGCATGCTTGGGTGCGCCTCTTTTCTTTTTGATCATACTTCTCCTTTCCCTCAGATGCTCTTCTTCTTCTTCATCTCTGTCTCAGTTTGTCTTGAGGCACCTGAAACATTGCTATCCCTCAGCCCACCCCGTTCCTACAGGCCCCCTGTTCCTCCAGGCAGAGCCCACCCCTCCAAGGCACAGCACTCTGCTCGGGCTTCCGTGCCCCCCGCCCCCGGCCGCGTTACGTGGCAAGCATGCCTGTACCTTCATCCGTCTCGGATTTCTGTGTGAGTTCCTTGACCTCAGGGATTTGTACTCCAGGACCTAACATGGAGCCTCATGTGTGGATGGCGTTTAATTATGTTTGCTGAATATATAAATATGGCAGTGTAGGGTGTTATTCTGATAAACAGTTTTGTTTGCTTATTTATTGTGACAATAAGGCCAGCTTTCTTTTCTCCCTTTTTTTGGGGGGGGTGGTATTGGGGATTGAATCCAGTTGTGTTCTACCTTTGAACTACACCCCCAACCCTCTTTCTTTTCCTTTCCCTCCCTCCCTTTCTTGGTACTGGAAATTGAACCCAGGGGCATTTTGCCTCCAAGCTATACTCCTAGCCCTTTTTATTTTCTATTCTGAAACAGGGTCTTGCTACATTGCTGAGGCTAGTCTTGAACCTGTAATCCTCTTGTCTGGGCCTCCCAAATCCTGGGATTACAGGCATATGCCACCACATCCAGTACCCCTAGCCCTTTTTATTTTTTATTTTGAAACAGGGTCTTACTAAGTTGCTGAGGCTGGCCTCAAATATGTGAGCCTCCTGTCTCAGCCTCCCAAGTACTGGGATTACAGGCATGTACCACCATGCCTGGCTCTTTTCTCATTTTTTTTTCATCAAACACCAGTTTCCATAAGTCTTGATCTTTCTGGAGGAATATATAATAATGGTTCCTCAGCTAGGAATCAAAGATAAGGGTGTTGCTATTTTTTTTTTTTTTTTGCAGTACCGGGGATTGAACCCAGGGGCATTCTACCTCCGAGCTACACCCCCAGCCCTATTTTTTATCCTTTATTTTGAAACCGGGTCTCACGAAGTTGCAGAGGGCCTAAGTAGCTGAGGCTGGCCACAAACCCGGATCCTCCTGTCTCAGCCTCCCAAGTACTGGGATTACAAGTGTGCGCCACCACGCCCAGCTGGGTGTTGCTATTTCTAAAACGGCGGTGTGAGTAGCTCAGAGGACCCCATATCACAATGAAACAACCACAGAACCCGATGAAGTTCAAATCCAAAGGCACTGTTGAAGACAGTCAAAGGTCTGGTTGTAAGCAGCTGTTGATGGGAGCCTGGAGTCCCAGGAGAGCAACAAGCTGAACCAGCTTAAGTTTAACAGAGACCAGATAGGAGTGTCACCCAGCCAGGGAAAGAAACAGCTAGCAAGACTCCTCCTAGGATTGGAATAAGCCTCAAAGATTGGCCTCAAAGACTACTTCCACAAAGAGAATGAATTTAATTGCATCAAACTGTGGAGCAACTTATGCCAAGGCATTCCTGAAAACAAGCAATTATCTGTCAATTAGTGGAGGCTAACAGCGAGGGTGACCCCACAGAGAAAGACAACTTAGCAGAGAAACCAGGGAAAAGACTCAAAGAGCCCTGCTAAACCATGTCTCCCAGGGTGGCTGTGCCCCCAAGGAGCAGCATGAGAGGCTGCGCACATGAAGAAACAGTCCAGCTGGGTCACTACACAGGTAGATAAGCAAGTACTAGCAAGCCTGGGGGAGAGGGGAGAGACAATGATCCGGAGTCCCTACAATATACCACCTAAAATGTCTAATTTTACACAAAGAATTATGAGAAATGGAAGAAGCATGAAAGACCCATACACAGGAAAGAAGTAGGTAATAGAAGATGAAATAAAGATATTCTTAGATAAACAAAAATGGAAGAATTCATTGCTAGCAGATCTGGCCCATGAGAAATACCAAAGGAATTTCCTCGGGCTGACTACAAGTGGCTCCAGTTTTAAAAACTGATTTAAAAATAACTGCACAAACAGTACATATATGATAGCATTGTGCATCAACTCTGTGGCTGACAGGAGTATGGAGGAGGTTGGCGGGGTGAAGCTGCATTGGGGTGAGGACGCCACACGACAGTCACTTGAATGAAGAGAAATGAAGAGACCAGAAACGGCCCTTAAGAAATCAGACAAACCCTATAAATATATCATTACTCTCCTTTCTCAGCTTCTTTAAAATTCTGTAAAGAAATGATTGTAACAATGTACTGCTGGGTTTATAACATAAAAATGAAACATATAAAAAAGAATAGCACAAGCCGGTCCTGGTGGCACATGCCTATAATCCCAGAATTTGGGAGTCTGGGACAGGAGGATCTCAAGTTTCATGGTAATTTAGCGAGATCCTATTTCAAAATAAAAAAATAAAATAGGGCTGGGGTTGTAGCTCAGAGGTAGAACACTCCTGGGTTTAATCCTCAGTAACACACACACTACTAGCACAAAAAAGGGAAAGAAGAGATACAGCTATAAGGGTTAACATTTATATATCTACTTAAAATTAATGAGTATGAATGTGAAGTAGATCCTAATAAAGTTAAGATGGATATTTTAAGTCCAAAGTAACCACTAAGAAAAGAACTAAACAATAAATCATAGAAAAATCATTAAAGAAACTAAAATTCTATACTAGAAAATATTCACTTAGCCAGTCACATATAATCCCAGTACTTGAGAGGCTGAGACTGGAGGATCACAAGTTTGAAGCTAGCCTCAGCAACTCAGTGAGGCCCTGTCTCAAAATAAAAAATAAAAAGGAATGGAGTTGTAGCTCAGTGGTAGAGAGCCCCCGGGTTCAATCCCCAGTAAAACACACACACACACACACACACACACACACACACACACACACACACTTCATTTAATGAAAGAGCATAAAAGGAGGATGAAAAAACAAAAAAGTCATGATACATAGAAAACAAAAAGTAAAATGCCAAATATAAATACAACTATATCAATAATGCATTAAATGTGAATGGATTAAACATACAACCAAAAGGCAGATTGTCAGATGGGATTAAAAAAAAACACTCACCAAGAACCTACCATATACTATAGGAGACACTACATTCAAAGGCACAAATTGTTTGAAGTATAAGGATGGGGAAAAGATATCATATAAACATCAACAATAAGAAAGCTAAAGAAATTATACTAATATGAAACAAAATAGACTTTTAGTACTGGGGGTTGAATCTAGGGCCAGTCTACCTCTGAGCTACACCCCCAGCCCTTTTTATTTTGAAACAGAATCTCACTAAATTGCTGAGGCTGGCCTTGAATCTGCAATCCTCCTGTCTCAGCCTCCCAAGTTCTGGGATTACAGGCATGTGCCACCAAGCCTGGGTCAAACAAACTTTAAATCAAAAAACTGTAACTAGGGAAATTTTTATAATGATAAAGAGTCAATCCATCAGGAAGATAAAGTACCTACATATAAACAGACAACAGAACTTCAAGAAAGATGAAGGAAGCTGATGGGACTGAGGAGAGAAATAGACAATTCAATAACGATTTGATATTTCAATACCCACATTTAATATCCACAGATAGAACTGGAGTGAAGATCAATGAGAAATTAAGGACTTGGACAACAGTGTAAAGCAGCCACGCCTTTCAGACGTCTGCCGGATGCTGTCTAGCCATAGCAGAGAACACGTTTTCCCCAATGTATGTGAAGTGTCTCCAGGATAGACCACATGCTAGACCACAAAGTGAGCCTTCATACAGGGAACAGGATCAAAACCACACCAAGGTGGTCTCTGGCCATGGACTGGCGGCGGGGAAGCCCAAAGTGGGTCACACAGCAGAGCACAGGGACGGGCACAGCAAGGGGATGTGGGGAGGCAGAAGGGAGGACACCGGGATTTGGAGTTCGCAGTTGAAGGTCTAAAAGCAACTTCACGTGGATGGAAGAGCAGTGCTGTTGACAGCAGTGCAGTCCGGCAGGTGCTGAGCTGCACCATGTGGTAATTAATCCCAAGCCTGCCTGGCGGCTCCTGCTTAGGACATCCACGCCCAGGCTTCTGGTCACAGCACAGTGGACTCGTCCCAGCAGATCACCCAGGGGTGTAGTCTCGTGAGCGGAGCTCTGCGACTTCAGAATGGGATCCCCACATGACTACCCCAGACGCTGTGTGAAGACGAGGTCTGCCAGGTGGGAGCCCCTGTCATGGGCCCCAGGTGACTTGGAGGATGTTGCAGACCCAGAGGGTCAGGCATAAAAAACAGATGTTAGGGCAGGACAGAGTAGTGATATGTTATTTTTTCACCTAAATAGGTGACCATCTACTGATAGCTATTTCTACTATTCCCTGTAAGTCAAACACTTAGAGAGAGGTGTTAACTCCACGGGACCTGAGAAAGAGCACTGGGCAGGGCTGTCTCCTTTGCGCCCGAGGGTGTGGAATGAACACCTTCCCAGAATGCTCATGTGCTCCCGAGAGGGTCGAGCACGCAGTGCTCAGGCTCCTCCACCCACCTCCGTTCCCCACGGGGGCTCCCTCAGGGTCACCCGGCTTACAATGACTGGATTCTCCCTTTAACAGAACCCACCGAACTCTCCCCCTGACCTCTTCACTCTGTTGAATGGTGAAGCTCACCATGGAGCTGTGACTCAGTATTTCAAGACCAGGTTGCCAGAACTAAGCAAGGCCTGGAGTTCGCCAGAAGTTTGTAATCCTCGGTCCAGCAGATTCCAGGGTGCAATCTGGAAGTGTTTTAAATGCCCAAAGAAACGTGACACCCTTCGGTTTTGTTTTCATTTCCTTTCCCCCTGGCATCTCTGACTGTCTCCACGTTTCCTCCTTGAGGCTGTCTCCCCAGCGCGCGGACCTGCCTCTTCCCAAGAAGGGCTCTGCTGCCAGGCTGCCCCCCTCTTTTAATTTCATCTCCAACTTCCTGGCTTTCCTTTCCGTTAGCCCTCGGCGGCCTACACCCAGCCGTCCCACCGCCTTCTTGTCTGGCCGGGAGGTTGAGTGCGTGCTGTATCTGCTGACCTGCATCTATGCGTTCTTCCAGGGCTCACGCAGCCAGGGCAGGACACGCCACGCCCTGGGTTTTGCTTCTCTGTGGTCAATTCCCAGGTCTTCCATTCATGAAGCCACAGAGTGTCCAGCAAATGTGTGCCCATGGTGGCTGCAGACAGTCCAAAGGGACCGGGTGTCCTGTCACTCAGTGCCATCAGGAGGGGGTAGGAGAGTGGTAAACACCCTCCCCTGACACCCCTCGGGACCGCCAGGGGAACTCCCTTAGCTGTAGGTGAAGGGAATTCTGCTCACACATGAACCTTGGTCTTGACAGGGCTACTTGTTGAGCAACTGCATTGAGGGGCAGGTGCATGTTCTTTCTAGAGAATGAACAGACATTGAGGAAACCTTAGGTAGTAAAGTATAGGTCCATCTACTTCTTCCGTCTCTGACACCTGGGAATTCCAGTGTGGCCCGAAGGTGGGGAATCCAGCGCCTGTAACACCTGGGGAGTCTACATCTGAGAGCACTGTGTTCGGATGCAAGAAACAGCCCCGAGCCCCTCCGTCCACTTCTGACTTGCCCTTCCTCCCTCCACAGCACACTCCTGGGGGAGCCCCCCGCTCCGCTTCCCAGCTCTCTTCTCTCCTCAGCTCCTCACCGAAACCCCTCTTCCAGGTCACCCACCACCTCCTTATCTTATTGATACCAACGACCAAACCCGATTCCCTCTGCTCAACTTTCATGGCAGGCTCCTTCATATCCCTAGGTGAAAACATGGTTAAAAAATTGTTACCCTCACATAGCAAACACTCAAAGGTTCCCAAAGCTTAAGTGTGGGCACTCTGACCTTTTGTATCATTGGGAACTAAACATGGCTGCCTGTTACAAACAAAACCCGCAGTCTGTGCCACCTGCAGTGAACATTTAGCAGGGTGGTGGGGCTTCTGCATAATGATAGTAAAAAACAAAAACAATTGACATAAGCTGGGTGTTGTGGCCCATTCCTGTAGTCCCACCCTGGGGAGGCTGAGGTGGGAGGATCCCTCGAGTCCAGGAGTTTGAGACCAGTCTGGGCAACACAGCGACATCCATCTCAAAAAAGCTCAAACTGAAAAACAACAAAACCTAACAATAACAATACCTTTTTCCCCACTCCAAACATGTATATATATGTGTGTGTGTGTGTGTGTGTGTGTATATATATATATATATATATATATATATATATATATTTGGGTACTGGGGGTACTAGGGTTTGAACCCAGGGAACGTTCGACCTCTGAACTACACCCCCAGCCCTTTTTACTTTCTTATTTTTTTGAAATAGGGTCCCTCTAAGTTGCCGAGGGTGGGCGGCTTTGAACCTGTGATTCTCCTAAATCAGCCTCCTAAGCACTGGGGTTTCAGGTGTGCACCACCACGTCTGGCTACACATACATGTTCTAATGCAACTCTCTAATTCTTAAAGCCTGGGCTTTCTTTACCTTGCTGAGAAATCAAACACTCCAGGGCTTCTGCTTTGACACGTGAGCCCTGGCTAAGGAGGCTAGTGGGAGTCACACACACTCCCTATACATAATCACTCTCTTGTTTTGATGCAACTACGATGCTAATGCCAACAGATTCTCCAATAACAAAAGGGTTGTACATTTTCCAATCACTTACTGAGCAGAAAATAATTCTACATCCTAGGCATTTGCAAAAAAAGAGAAAGGAAAGGAAAAAAGGAAGATAATACAAAATCATCTCAAGTAGAAGAGTAAGATTCTGCTTGTTTTTCTGCACATATGTGCTGAGACTCTTTCAGAGCACAGAGGTTCACACTTTCCCCCACACATTCTCCCCTTCAATGGACAACCCAGGAAGACCTGCTCCATGTTACCAGTGGCTTTGAATCTTCGAGATCCCCAGGATCTGGGGTTTAGGGCCCCACATCACCAGCAAGAGACCAAGTATTACATATAATGTTATGTTCTCCTTACTTGGACACAGTGGTGTGCCATAGACTTACAACATTTATCAAACTTGGTTAAAATTGAAAAGAAAGAGATAAGCTTCAGCTTTTTAGCAAATTTCCCTTATCTGAGCAATTTCATTCCCTAGTACAGGATGAATGACTCTACTCGATGTGTGGGTCACAGTGAAACAGAAGCCAAGGTTAGCACTCTGGGTATGTTTATTTCTAACTTGACTTCCAGCTTTATTGCCTCTGTTGAGGAGTTTCACTGATTAATTTGATGACCTGAGCATGGTAGGAAACTCAGGGCACAACTTTTTCAATGAATAATTTTCTTTGTGGAAAACTCATTTGAGTCTTGATCCCGGACCATGACAATACCACCCACTTCTGTTCTTTATTTGATCTCTGGAAAATCCAATCCTCGGAAACAGAAAATAGATGTGTGCTGCCTCCGAGGCTTCCATCATTTCTACGTGACCTATAGAAAAGCTATTATCTGAAAACAGGTAACAACCAGGGGGAGATCTTTGACAAGGGAATGTTGAAAGAGGAAGTTGTTGTTAAGAGTTTGAAGAAGTTATGTATTTAAGTTATTAGTGCATTACAATTATACATCATTGTGAGGTTTGATGTGATAAAAGCATGCATGCATACAGTTCTTGGTGAAAAACTTAAAAATAGGTGAAATGTAAGCCATGATGTGTGACGAGGTGTTAAGTAGGGAAAATAATTAATAGAGATATCTGTTAACATATTTATACTCAAAGCAAATTTCTTTCTAAGTCAAGTGGTGTTTGTAACTGCAGACATCTAGCAATTAGGGTATCTGGCATATAGGAAGTCCTTGATGAGTCTTACTTCTTTACTTGCATGAATGCAGGATACCTTACACACCTTGTATTTCATGTCAGAAAGCCAGACTCTTGAATATTTCCATAGGGGCAATAACAGATCACAAAAACATAATAAATCACAAAAACATAACAAATTACGAAAATATAGCGAATCACAAAAACAGAACGGCAGCAGGGGCTTCCCTTTGACTAGCGATGGCACGCATGTGACTGACAGTTGGCAAGCGTGCGTCTGCAGAACGGAACCCACGAAGTTCCTAACACTAACAGATGGACAGCCAGCATGCTCTGCGTGTGGCTCGCCGTATTCTGGAGTGGGAACACATAAAAGCAACAGAGAAGCAAAGAAAATCAGCTTGAAACTCCAGCCGGACACAGTCGGCACCACGAGGTGTTAAGTGCTGAGTGGATTCTGAGAAGAGATAAGGCTGGAAGGAGCCCAGGAGCCCTCATGCCAGGGATTTACTTTCTCTCCTGATCTACTACTGAGTGCTGAGAAAACTACTTAATCATGCCAACTTCAAACCACGCTAGATGAACAAGAGCCCACCGAAAAGAGCTGTGAGCTCCTCTTCCCCAGGCTCTCGTTGTTCTGAGGATGAACAATGCATTTCATGTAAGAGTCCCCACCTTTTTAGCTGAAGGAAAAGAATTGATTCCTGCTTAGAACTGCATGTAATCTTTGAACATGTACATGTTGATTTTATAACTTTGCTGTGAGCTTATCATTTTTATGCTTCTTGAGGGAAGGATCATATCTAATTTAAGATTTATAACTCCAATAGCATGAACACTTAATCATTTATATACTTATTCGTACAAACATTTATTGGATTTACAAATCTTGACTGAAAATCTACTTTGTAGTCAGGCATTTGGGAAGGCTTGGGAGGCAGAGAGAAATGACGAAGTCAGTTTCTTAAATTAAGGAGATTAAAATTCACTGGGCCCATAAATATGAAAAAATGTTCAATTGCACTTATAATAAGAGAAAAGCAAATTAGAGCTGCACATAGATTTCACCTAATAGACTAGAAAACCCACCAAAATGCTGACCCAGTATGTTGGCAAAGCTCGGGGAGTCGGCGATCCCGCTATCGCCGATCGGAAGGCAAGTTAACACAGAAAATCCCCAAAGTGACAATTCAGAAACCACTATTAAAAGGATAAATGCATGTAGACTTTGTGCAACAGGTCTATTTGCTTACGTTTATTCTGTGGGTACGTATGCACATACAGAATGATATAAAGGCAAGTTTTTTTTTGGTACCATCGATAATAGCGAAAGATCGTTAAAAAACATACTTTGATAAGGAGCTGGTTCTCTGGACAATAACACACTTCACAGTTGACAACAAAACAAGACACAGAAACAACAAGAACAACAGTGTGGACAAGATCTATTTTTAAGCGAGAAAACCAAAGCTGTGTATAGTATGCTACGCCTTTCTTGCAAAAAAGGAGGAAGATAAGAATATACATTAGTACTTGCTTGAGCTTGTATAAAGAATCTCTGGAAAGATACACAGGCAGTCATGGAGGTGTTCAGTCGCAGTAGTGGTGGTGGGGACCCAGTTCCAGGTGGGACGGGACAGTGAAGAACGCTGACAGTCTATACCTCCTTATATGCCTTTGACATAAGAGGCATTGTGGATATGTTACATGTAAGACAAGTATGTTTTTAAATGTTTGTAGGGAAGACACACACACATGCCAGTAACACACACACACACACACATACACACACACGCGCGTGTGCCAGTAACACGCACAGGCCACATTGCTGCCTTGTTTTCTAATTATATCTAAAACTCCTTGAGGGACAATTGCATAAAAGTCTTTTGAACTAATCTCTCAGACAGTTGGTCCTTCTCCAATTTCCCTATAAACCCTTGCCAGATTAATCTTCCCAAATACCCTCTAGACAGATTGCCAGGAATGATTCCGCATGGTCTCTGCATCCAATTCGGGCAGCTCTGCTCAGCTCTCAGGGCTCCTGCAAACCTGCCCCGCGTCACCCATGCAATGCCACGCCCCCACTGAAGCCCCAGCAGGCATCGTCTGCCCTGTCAGGATGGGTTCACTGGTCCTGGACATTCACAGCCCCGAGCCGTCTCTGCCGGGGTTATTCTCCCAGTCTCTGGGGATGCCGTCCACTCTCCCCTCGGCCTACCCTGAGCCTCACCGTCTGCAAGGCCACTCCCTTCCCTAAGGATGTGCTTTGAGCCCAGACTGATCCAGGCCTTACGTGGCCTTCTGGTCAGTCCTCCACTAGGATCTCTGGCAACGCAGTGAGACCGTTGGCTCCTTCGAGATAAAGATGAGGGACCTCTACACATGTGTGCACACACCCCTCTGGGGACTCTTACACATGTGTGCCTGCGTACACACACCTCTGGGGGACCTTGACACATGTGTGCATGCGTGCACACACCCTTCTGGGATGGTGGCAGGTGACAATGTAGACCATACACACTGTCAGCTTTCAGGTCTGGGGTTGTCTGGGTCACATCTGTAAGGAATGGCCAGACCCCAATCCATCCCCCACTTGTTTTGAATGGAGTCACAGGGACACTGAGCCAAGTTCTCAGATGCCTGTAACTATTAATTAAGTACAAAACTGGCATACTATCTTGAGGTGAGACTGAAATTCAGACATTGCTGGTGATGTCTTTGAGGTGGTTCCATTTGCCACCGCTCCCCCCAGATGAGGGAAGAGCTGGGAGGATGCACGAAGTCTCTGAGAGAGAAGAGGGCAGTGTCTGTCCCTAGTCCTTTAAAGCCACTGCCTGAGCACTGTGGAGCGAGAGACCACACACCGCGCCCAAAGGTCCATCTCCATGAGGAATCAGGGATGACAAAGGATGACTCAGAGGCCACGGAGAGCCGTCTACACGTTCCAGCAGGGACCACGGCACAACGTACAGTGCCCTGGAGATGTTTTGAGGTTTGCGGTTTTGAGGGATGCTGGGAGCCGGGGCAGCATGAGCACACAGGCAAGGGGCATTGTGAGTGGGGCTGTCAGGGAGGGCACCGCGTGGGGTCCCAAGAAGTCACAGCTCTTGAGGGATGGAAGACCCCACAGGGGCTTTCCAGACCCCGGGAGGGTGAGGGTTCCGCAGGAGGCTGAGGTGGGATAGGTGCGTGAGCAGGCTCTGTTGGTGTAGCCTCATCCCTACCTGAGAAGACGATGTCCTGAGAAGCTCAACTTCCACATGGTGTTCACGAGGCAGCTCCTCATGCTGCCCTGGGCCATGGCATCACTGACGAGGAACGCATGGTGTGAGCAACAGAACTGCGGAGCGGAGCAAGTGCTAGGGACGGCCAGGGGGCTCCATCCCAGCCTGACCCCTCCCCATCCATCAGTAGTGGCTGCCTGGAGCTGTGTTGAGAGAGATTCTGAAGCTCAGACTAGCTCTCTGGGACCGAGAACCATGATCCATTCCGGATGTGTGCACGAGCATGTTTTCTGCACGGGGCGTATGTTTTCTGTGGACTTTTGGTTGCAGTTCTATATCACAGACAAGGAAACTGAACGAGGGATGGGAGTGAGCGAAATCTCCTTGGCCACCTACAACAGAACCCAAGCCCTTCTTTCCCTGTCTGGGCCTCTCCAGTCCCTTGTCAGGTGGTTTTGTTTTATAGGCGAATGGAAGAGTTAGGATAATAAAAACAACTAATAATTCCAAACCTTGATTTTGGTTAAGGGTTTTAATCTTCTATCCCTTCCCTTCTTCCTTCTGCAAAAGAAACTATGGGTTTTTCATAAAGTAGTGAACAGATTTGAGAGAGGGCCTTCCTTTCTCTTTGGCTCTCTACCTGTCCTTTTTGGGGAGGAACTAAAGAGTAGCAAGTAGGTTTTGCGGGCAGTCTGAAGGAGAAGCGAGTAGGAAAATATGCGAGTAGTGCACAAACCAGGCGAATATCAAGAAACCATGGTGCCCGGGAACTTTCTGACGGGTACCAAGACCCTTTCCCCCACACCACTGCTGTTTCCCTGAGCTCCCTCCACCACCGCTGGCACACCCAACCCGCCCAGCTCCACCTCTGAGCTCCGCAGCTGGCTTAGGAGGAAACGGATTTTTCTACAGTGTTCCCACCTGACACATCATGTTGAGTCATTGTGCTGGGGCGTACCTTTATCTGACACACCAAGTGCTCTGCGAGCATTTTAAAAGGTAGCTTTCTCTCCAGTGGACAATTTGAAATCCACTGATGTACAGCAGGGTTTAGACCAGTGCATCTCAAAGAACTGAAAGAGACCTGGGGTTTGACCCCAGCAGGGAGGGCGCAGGCGGCGCTCCAAGCTCGCTGCTCCTGCAGGCCTTGATCCAGAGTTGCGAGGTGAGATGCAAGGCTGTTACTGTCACACCAGGATATGAGCCTAAGAGAAAAGAGAAGAGGACAAGAGCCTACCACATCTCAGGATCAGTAAATGAAACGAGAAGAGAGGTCCTGGTGGGAGACAAGGTATCTAAAGGCGACATTTCTCGGTGACGGGTGACTCTATTTATTCCAGAAACATTGAGTGAATTCTGATGGTGGGCCAGGAACCAGATATAAAAAATAAACCAGCCACGCTCCATGCTCTTCAATGCACAGAGCGTGGAGGAGGCCAAACATGGATGAGAACAGGTGACTTCATTACCATTTGTCACACAGCTGAAGTCACCGAGATTCTGACCCCTACCTCTCTCATTTACAGTCGGTGTGCAGAGAGCCACCGTCCCCAAAGGAGCATACGGTTCCTTCAGCCAGGTCAAAACAGAAAAAAGGCGTGGGCCACCAATCGAACCTGATCAAGGACATGCAGCCATGTTGGAGAGAGAGGCCAACATGAGACATCATGGCGAACAGGAAGAGCCGGCACTAACGCAGCATGTAGTCTAGGCCTGGTAAATGTTTCTCAAACCTTTGTGTCCTCACACCAGTGTTTATGAGGGAGATCATCTATATTATCCCTTTTGTAGACTAGCAAACTGAGTCACAGAGACGTTAAGTAACGTGGCCAAGGCTGTACAGCTAGGATGTGAGGTCTGAACCTGGACAGGCCGGCTCCAGGGTTCAAGGCAGGCGATGAGGCACGAGGCCTGCAGCCGACTGCTGTGGTTTGGGTGTGACGGGAACTGGAGGGCCTCCCAAAGGCTGTATGTGGACTTGGTCCCCAGGGCAGTGGTATTGGGAGTTGGTGTGGACCTTTAAAAGGTAGGGCCTCGTAGGAGGTCTTTAGGTCATTGAGGGTGTGCCATAGAAGGGACTGTGGAACCCTGCCCATTTTTCCTCTTCCTTCTTCCTGGTTCAAGATGTGAGTGCTCATTCCTACACATATACCTACTATCCTGGCCCACTGCCTCCTGCCTCCCCTACAGAACTGGGCCAACGGAGGCATCATGCCTTTGAACTGCCAAAAATGTGAGCTAAACAAATCTTTTCTCTTCGTAAATTACTTGTCTCAGCTATTTCATTGTAGTAATGTAAAACTGACTAATACATAGATTAAATATGGCTATGAATGCTTTGACATCTTTGCTATCTAGGAATGGACTCTGTTTCCTCCCCTCAAACACTAGTTGGCCTGTGGTTTATTTGACCAATAAAGTATGATGGAAGAAACTCAACACCAGTTCTGGACTAGCTTTTAAGAAGATTAATATTTTTTATTTCTTTCTTCTGGGAGACTTGACCCTCCATGTAAGTAGTCTGATTTGCAGAAGCCAGTGGAAGAGGCTCTGCAGCTACATGGAGGGACAGGACCAGCAGAGCTCAGCTTTCCAGCTGCCCCTTCCAGGCACCAAGGGTGCAGGTGAGCCATCTTTCACCCCAAGCCCTGCCCACCTGACAACCACTGGGTGACTCTGTTGGATATTATCTGGAGCAGAATAATAACCCAGCCAACTCTAGTCTAAATTCCCGATTCACAAAATCATGAGCTATAATAAAGTGGTTGTTGCTTTGCACCACTGGGTTTTGGAATCGAAAACCCCTTTATGTGATCTGTATCTCTACTGGTAAATTGAATTATAAATGTACATTTATAAGACCAAAATGGAACAGTAGTAATTATGATGCTGTATACAAAATGATTAGAAATTTAAAAAATAGTATAAATAACGAACGGTATGTTATCTTACTTTGAGTAGCATCATATCCTTTTGGAGCCAATAAATTTTTATAAGTTTAGAAACAGCAATAAGTTGGGCATGGTGGTGCATACCTATAATCCCAGTACTTGAGAGGCTGAGACAGGAGGATCACAGGTTCAAGGACAGCCTCAGCAACGTAGTGAGACTCTCAGCAACTTAGTGACACCCAGTCTCAAAATAAAAAACAAAAAGCGCTGGAAGTGTACCTTGGAGGTAGAATGCCCCTGGGTTCAATCCCCGGTACCACACACACACACACACACACAAAAAAAAACCCACAAACAAAAAACCCAGTAATAAATAATAATAGAAATTTAATTATATTGTAATTCTTTTTATTTGGAAACTGAATAGTTTTAGTAAATTTAATTGAAGCTATAAGTCTGACAAAAAACCCACTACTATTTGAAAATGTTCACATCTTATAAGAATGAATTATGAGCAGAAAATTTTGATACTTTGGAATTTCTTAAGAAGGGGAAAATTCCAAAGTCTAGGTGTACACTTGATCACTGCAGTAGACACTCATGTGTCACCTACATCCCCCGTCAAGACTGAAGGACTTAGTCTCCAGCTGCTGGGGATACCAGTGGCCCATGGATGGCAGAGGCCAGCCCTTGCTTACACTGTCCTCTTGTGAAGAGCATGGCCTCACTCAAGGCCAGAGTCCCTCTCTAAGGACGGCCAACACCCAAAGACTGGCCAGGGCCCCCCAACATGGACGCCCTGGGGGCCCTCCTTTAGCTTCTGAGCTCCTCTGTTGAGGCAGTTTCTCAGCCCAGCTCTCTGCCCAGTCCTGTTGCCGATGCCAAGAGAACCCTGCAATAATCACCTTGGATCCAAACCAGACAAGGGACACAAAGAGCATTAAGAAAAGAAAAAAATGGTGGAGAAAGGAGGAACTCAGAAAGCACCTTCATCCCCACTGAACCCAGCTGTCTCAGGCAACATTCTCACTGCATCATCTAAAACAACTGACCACACGACTTAGAGGAAGGAAGACTTATTTGCTCACAGTTTTTGGAGATTTCAGAGGTTCAGACAATGTCAGGCAGTTCAGGGCAGGGTGGTAGGAAGCATGAGAGTGAGCAGGGGAGGAGGAGCCATATATAACCTCCAAGGCCACACCCCCAGGGATCCGCCTCAGCAACCAATCCCTGCCTGCTCTCCGTGAGGCCTCGGGACATTATAAACCCAAACCATTGCACCAGGTGAGCATCTGGTTTTGCAAACGAGCAGTTTAATGGCTGCAGAAACAATTCATAGCTGACAGTTTGCGATGTAATTGATCCTGCCTTATGCTGTCAAACTTTTAAAAATCAAAGTACTGATTTATTTATTTTTTTGTGGCACTGGGGATTGAACTCAGGGGCATTCTACCTCTCAGATACACCCCCGGCCCTATTTTATTTTATTTTTATTTTGTCACTATGTTGCAGAGGGCCTCACTAAATTGCCAAGGCTGGTCTTGAACCTGCAATCCTCCTGTCTCAGTCTCCCAAGTACCGGGATTATAAGCATGTGCCACCATGCCCAGCTCAAAGTACTGATTTTTAATAACAAACTTATAATAGTAATTTTCCACAAAATCTCAGGTTGAGTTCCATATCCTAGAACTTTATCTCTTCATGGGGGTTATGAGGTTTTGGCCTAAGCTTATAGTGAATAGTAACCCTTAACACTTGACCATTTGGCACTTGGCCAGTCTGTATTCAGAGACCCTCTAGTTTATGCTTGCATTTATATGCATCTATCTATCCATCCATCTAAAATGAAATCTCACAACATAGCACTTTCGCAGTTTCCTATGTGTAACACCTGTCTGAGAACGGGCAGCATGCTCCAGGAAGGAGATGCTCAAAAGCAGCCCACCTGGCATTCAGTTTCCTTGGCAGGCAGCGTGGGGAGGGAGACGTCCCAGTCTCAGCTTCCTGACGTCAGCGTTAAGCTCTCCCATCGGATCGCTTTGCTCTCCTCCAGGCTCAGTAATGAACTCCCGTAGTTTGCCCTGTGCATGCTGCTCATTTTTCCCTACCCCACCATCGCCTAATAAACAACTGCTATTTACCCTTCAGGATGCACGGAGATGCCCCCTCCTCCCCAAAGCAGCCTTCCTTGACTATGAGACTGGATTAGGTCTTCCTCTGTGTGCTCAAAACTGGCTGAATTGCCCTTGCCAGTTTCCTAGGCAGCTTGGGGACTATATCCTACTCATCTTTGCCTCTGTAGGACCTGACTAAGTGGTAGGCACTGAGTAGGCAGTTGGTAAATGAATGCTGAATAAATATGTGTCTAACTATGTACATGTTCCCACTGGAGAGAGACTGTCTTGACAAGCCATTCTCCAGCCAAACATTAGAATGCTGGCTTGCTTGGCAAACATAAACAGCATTGTAAATTCTTGTCAATTCATATTCTGCGATTTTCAGCTCTGTGGGTAGAGCTCGTACAAGCCAGTCCCCATTAATTTCATTATCTCTGGGAGGGATCTCACAATTTATCTTCTAGAATGTTAGAGCTGGCAATTTCACCAAGTTAATGTTGCCTTCTAAAATCTTGACAGCAGCCATTTGATGCCTGACTCCGATATCCCTATCTTGCTTCCTGAGATCAATTTTAAGTGCAGCGACAACATTTGAAATCAAAGGCTCTTTAGAATATAGCTACCTTCCATATCTTCATCTGACTTAAAGTGATAACCATAGAAATAGGTTTTAAGGTATTTTCCACTCTTTCTTGATTTGGTATAAATCATGATTTGGATTCTGTTGTGAGATTTATTTTTTTATTTCTGAGGCTCAATTTTTCCTAGGAAAAATATTAATTTTCCAAACTGTTTTTGTCTCCAACACACAAATTAATGCACAATGAAGACATCTGTTAGTTTAGAACTCAGGGCTGTTCATGGCAACGGATTTGAGAACTATCTCAGCTGGAACTTAGGTCTACATGGCCCTGTGAAACTGATGCTATTAATAAATAACCTTGGATTATTTATTTCTTACTTGTCAGAGGGATAAAGATCCCAAATTCCAACTGAAATAGAAAATAAGAGAATCCTAGCACTTGGGCCAAAGCCTGGAGCAGGCTGTATGCGGAACAGAGAGGGGCGATCGCTGTGATAAGAGCAGGAGTTCTCAGCACCTGCGAGGAGCAAGGGGCTTGGGCTAGACCCGAGCGGCTGGTTTAACAGAACCAAGAAAACAGCTGCCAGGGAGGGCCATGTGAGAAAGGGGAAGAGAAGAAAGGTCTTACAAATGAGCAAACTTTACAAAGCTACTTACTTCCAACCTAGAGACACTATGACTTTATATTGCTCTTAGTCACTTCACAAAGAAAAGTTAAGGTCTTCCTCAGGGCAGTGCACAGAGCCCAGGGAACAACAGAGAGCAAGAGGTGAGAGTCACTTGGAAATGAACTGCTGTGCGTATCTGACCCATGACATTTCTGCTCTTCTTATCCTCTGGTCAAATTTCACCCTTGGATATATGTAAAAGTTCTTACTAAATTAAATGGAAGTTAAATGTGCGTGCTCAAAGGACATACTTGGCCCTCAGTGTCTTTCCAAGGACATTAATAAAGCAATAGAGGTGAAGACGATTGTTGGCCCACCCGAGGTCTCTTTTCAGATGAAAACTGGCAGAAGAGGCACTGCACTGTGCCCTCTTCCCGGAGGCTCCATCTCAGAGCCCCTAACATCAGGACGTTCTCGCTGCCACGGAATGTGTCCACACAAGCATCCTGGGTTCCACCGACAGCACGCCCTGCCCAGGAGCTCCGAGACCATGGGGACGCAGAATGGAACGTGGAAACAACCAATAAGGGGAAAGAGAAACTCTGACTCCAAAGGCAAAAAAGTGAGTGAACTATCGCATCTTCATGGATGACAGAAGAAGGAACATTACACTGGAAAAAAAAAGTACTGGGTTGGAAACCAGATGAGTGGTTTAGAGTCTAATGTCTGTTACCAATAAGCTATGTGATTTTGTGCACGCAATAAATGACCTTCCTGCACTAAGCTTCAGGTCTGTCATCTACAAAATAAAATGGTGGTTAAAGGACAAATATGGAATATTCTAGTTCTAATGTTCTGATGATGATGATGATGATGATGATGATGATGATGATTGGCACTGGGGATTGGACCCAGGGGAGTTTTACCACTGAGATACACCACCAGGACTATTTTATTTTTTATTTTGAAATGAAACAGGGTCTCGCTAAGTTGCTAAGACTTGCTAAGTTGGCCTCGAACCTGCGATCCTCCTGTCTCAGCCTCCCAAATACTGGGATTACAGGTGTGTGCCACCACGTCTGGCTGTGTTCTGTGATTCTGCGAGACACAAAATTATAAAAGTGCTCTACTAGCAATGAATGGCAAGGGTAAGTGTTATAATGGAGAAAGAAAGTTAAAACCATACTTCTTTGTAAAAAAGACTCTGGCACAGTTTAGGAAAAACCCACTCTGGACAACAAGAATAATGAGTGACAGAGCCACGAGTTGGCTTAGCAGCTACTGCGCAGGTGGCCGGCACTTCGCGTCACCACCCCTAACTCTGCTACAGTGTGCGCATGAAGTGTGATAGACTGTATTTTACAAAGATGGTACTATAATCTCTCCCACCCACATGCTCTTCTAAAATCTTGGCCCATCACCAGCAAGAGGTAGAGTCTAGATTCTTTCCCCTTGAATCTGGGAGGAATTGTGATGCATTTTTAAGCAGCCATGTGTGGCAGAAGTAATTCTCCTGCAGAGCTCCCGAGGCGAGGTCCCAAACGTCACGCAGCTTCTGCCTTGTTCACTAGGACGTGTGTTTGCTCTTGAAGCCTTTAGTCGCTAAACAAGCAGTCCGGCTGCTTTGGATTTGGGGCTGCCATGTTGTGAGAGCCTGTGCAGAGACCATGTGGAGAAGCTCCGAGAAAATATGAAGACCGACTTCCCCTGCATGCTCTCTCCCCACTGCCCAGCTCCTGAGACAGAGCCGCCAGCCGAGCCCTGTCCGAATTCCTGATCCTGAGAAACCGGGAGAGGTAATTCAATTATTGTCATTATTTTTAAATATACTATGAGGAGGAGGACTTACCTTGAAGAGAATCATGGATGTGGTTTTGTCTACTGGAATAATTATAAACTGACATATGAGAAGCCCACGTGTTTTTTTTTTAAAGGAAATTCTATCAGTTTGGGTTGAGGAAACAGAGAGTGCAACTTGTAAAGAAGACTTTTGAACCCCAACCTTTCATGGGTAGGAAGTGAGCTGAGAAGTGCCACCTCTTGTGGGACAGAAAGCACGACCCAGAGGCTGGGCATGGGGCCGTGGACAGAGGGCAGAGCCACGAGCCATGGAGACAAGTCCTGGGAAGTGAGTCTGAGCTCTTCTAGTGAGGACCTGAGCCGAGTGCCTGGACAGATTCTCCACCTGCTACAACCCAGCGACTACTGTATGCCCCCCCTTTGTACAGAAGTATCTACTGCAGTTACCTAACTTTGGTACTAAGTTCAGAATATCCATCATGTGTTGTCTGGGTGGGGGTGGTACCTTGTCTCTACTGGCCTCCAGCCGAAGTATGGGGTTCAAGGTGAAGTACCCCAGGAGCCAACACTTGGACCTCATTTAGATCCTGGACCTTGAGCTTGATGCTTTATGCAGACTCTTGACTTTTACAGGAAAACTTAGAGCCCAAAGCACAGTACCTGTCATTTCTCATGTGATTTTCTTTCTCCTTCATGTCTATACCACTGACTTAGGTCTTACTTCCTCCACGAGGCTGACTGCTTCATGGCTGAAAATCAGGTTCTTCGAAGCAGGAATGAAGCTGACACTTGCTCTGCATGCAGCCCAGGGTCTTACATTTATTACACATACATTACATCCCCGATGAAGTAAAAGTGGTGATGAAAGCCCTAGGCCCTTTCTCTCCTACAAAACTTAGGGAACATACTCCTCCTTATTGCCAAATTCTTAGCGCCAACACTGTCAGTCCCGAATAACCCAGAGACTATTTATGCAAGATAAATCATGCACATTCTGGAATTTCAGAGCTGGAAGGGAGCTTAGAGGTCCAACAGCTCAACCCCTCATTTTACAGATGAGGACACTGAGGTTGCATTGGTCAGTGGGATGATGATAAAGTGGTTATGTGACCTGCCCAAGGTCATGTAATTAATGACAGAGCCAAGACTAGAAATTCCTCCTGTCATTCCATTCCCTCATTCCACAAGCTTCCCCGAGAGCATGCTCTCTGTGGGCCTGTGTTAGATTCTTTCATTCTCTGTTTCCCTTTGTTGCTCACTGTATGATGTTCAGCAGAATCAGGTCCTAGGCATTCAAGCCAGTTTACCCTGGAATTCCTTTTCAGTAGTTCTAGAAAAGGTTTGATGAAGGAGATGTTAAACTATTGCCTTTGGCAAAGTATTGTCTGTGAGTTTAGATTATTTATGCCAGAGAGCTTGTGTACCACCTTACAATAGGTAATCAAGAACTAGGTAAATTGGCCATTTTCCAAATAGAATAATTTTCTTGCTTACATGGCATCATTACCTGTTTTCTGTTGCTATAACTGGATATCAGAGACTGGGTCATTTTTAAAGGATAAAGGTTTATTTAGCTATGGTTCTAGAGGCTGGGAGGCCCAAGGTCAAGGGCCATATCTGGTAAAGATCTTCTTGCTCATGGGGACTCTCTGTAGAGTTCTGAGGAAGTCCCATCTCGTGGCTAGAGGGGTGCATCCAAGAGACGGAGCCACACTGGCTTTTACAGCAGGCCCACTCTGCAGACACTCCATTAATTCATGAAACAGTGAGTGGATGAGTCCCCTCACGAGGGCAGAGCCCTCACAACTTAATCACCTCTTAAAGGTCCCTTTTCATTCCACCTCTTAATACCTCACAATGAGGATTAAGTTTCAACATGAATTTCGGTAGAGACATTCAAACCACAGCATATGTCCATCGTCAAACTGTACACATTCCATTTAATTCAAAGCTTCTTACCAGCTGCTTTGGCCTGTTCCCTGGCTCTTCCCATAACCATCACTAGCTCTCAGGAAGATGGAGCTCGACTTACGCCCCTCCCGCCCCCGCCAGCTTGGAGCCTTCTTTGGGGCTCTGCACAGCTTGGTGAGACCTTGGCATCCTGTGTCAAAATCCCCCTCACTCCTGGCACTATACTTCTTGTTGCACAACTCTCTACATTAGGAACATTCTCTGTGTCCAAGAACATTAAGAACTTTCTTGATATTCTTGGAAAAAATCTCACTTAAGAACCCACTTCTTTACTCCTTTAGGGATTGTAAACACAGAAATGTGGATTCTTCCGCATTCGCCACTTTCTTTTTTTGTCAAATATTTACTGGCTTGATATGTATCTTAGAAAGTAAGGGTTATATTTGGTGAGTGACTCTGGTAGTCCGTAGTATGTTATCCTATAGTCAAGAGAGTTTAATACCTTTGAGTAGAAAATTATACATTCAGTTGACTAAATCCCAGGAACACTGTTCCATTCAGCCCATAGGATGTTTATATATTAAGAAGGAGATTCAGCCTCTCCCTCCCAATAAAAGATTTATTAATCAAGTACTTGATAAAATGACAGGTGTTAAGCCGGGCGTGGTGGCGCACGCTTGTAATTCCAGTACTTGGGAGGCTGAGACGGGAGGATCTGGGTTCGCAGCCAGCCTCAGCTACTTAGCGAGGCCTCCGAAATTGAGTGAGACCCCGTTTCAAAATAAGAATAAAAAATAGGGCTGGGGGTGTAGCCCAGAGGTAGAATGCCCCTGGGTTCAATCCCCAGTACCAAAAAAAGAAAAAGACAGGTGTTAATACTCAATATTCAACAGGAAAATATTATGCTTTGAAGGTGCGTTAGTCAACTTTCTGTTACTATAGTGAAAGACCTGAAATAACTAACTTATAAAAAGAAAAGGCTTATTTGGCAAACAAATTTGGAGGTCCAGCCCAAGACTGGGAGGACCTGTGGCTCTGAGCCTCTGGCGGGCATGCTGGACGGCAATGGCATGTGTGTGGGGGAGAACACGACTCGCTTCATGGCCAGGAGGCAGAGCGGCATGAAGAAGGGCCTTGGGCCCCACAATCCCTCTCAAGGACATGGCCCCAGTGACGAAGGCTCCTACTAAGCTCCACTTCCTAAGGTTCCACCACTGTCCAATGCTGCCACCAGGGGACCAAGACTGTAACACAGGGACCTGACACTTAACTTCCAAACTACAGCAAATGATTAAAAAAATCCCAGGCATTTTGGGTGTACTAGAGAAGAGGCACTTTGAATTGTATTTTGGTAACAGAAGTATAGAGAACTACATCATTTGAACAAAAGCCTATGTTAAATCTTATAACAAACAAATTAATGCTCTATAATTCAGAATTTTTGAAAGAAAACCTAATGTTCATATGATAAAGAGTGAGTATTACTCATGGAGAAAAAAATAATTGTGAGATTTCCTTGTTTTCAATCCGTGGTCATTTTTGTAGGAAAAAAATCAAAACAAATGAATGATGAAGTATTCCCAGTAGACAGTAGTTAAAATGGATAACAA
The DNA here is from genome assembly GCA_004027185.1 of Glis glis. NCBI lineage: Eukaryota > Metazoa > Chordata > Mammalia > Rodentia > Gliridae > Glis > Glis glis. Next base: position 96,532 of record PVJS01000258.1, read on the forward strand.
ATTCTCTTATAATATTACAGACAAAAAAAAAAGATACGAGAAGGGATATGAGCATGGTAAACCCACAGAAGTTTCTAGACAGGCGGGTAGTTGCCAGGATCATCGTGAATCAGCCTCCAAACATGCTTTTCACATCAAAGGAGTTTCACAGAGGAAGTTGAGATGGGGACATCAGAAACCTCAGAACTGCCAGATTTATTTAGGGAAAGGAAAAAAGGTGGAAAAAAAAAGAAAAACTCCAGCAGCAACTTCCACACCCCATGTTAGTGGCCACTCCAGAACTAACTGGTCACCAACAGCACATCTGGCAGCTGAGAACCGCATTCCCCAAAGAGCCACGGAAGGCAGGGCACTGTGAGTGAGCGCCGCCTCCCCAGAGCCCTCCTTCTTCCACGGCACCAGAGAGGGGCGGTCTGCGCCGCTCACCATTTCTCCACGCTAACGTGATGCCGGAACGGGCAGCCACACACGGCTTGGAGATTCGCAGCAGCTTGTCGTATGTCCACTGGGAGAGGAAGCGCTTGGTACAAAGGGGAAGCAGGACAGGGCTCACCAGGGACTAAGCACCACTCACCAGCACCCTGTCCTCCTGGCCCTGCCCTGGATTCCTGAGGGAGGAGAGCTAATGGTCATCCTTATACTTTGTAACCCCTTTTCTCAGTGGTCACCCTTTTGCCCTATACCAGCCTCCCTTATAGTATGTTTTGAGGAGCAGAGAATATCTGGTAGGTTAGTGGTTTTGTGCAAATAAAAGGAGTGGGAGATGCTGGGATAAAAGAAGTCTAAAAAATTATTGAGCTGGGCGCGGTGGTGCATGCCTGTAATCCCAGTACTTGGGAGGCTGAGACAGGAGGATCACAGGTTAGAGGATAGCCTCAGCAAGTTAGTGAGATCCTGTTTCAAAATAAAAAATAGAAAATAGGGCTGGGGGTGAGTTAGGAGGTACCAAAAAATAAAATAAAAAAAATGAGAGGCTAAACAAAACAAATAGTTGTATGGGGGATTTCTTAGACATTTAGTCGATTAATGTACACTATGGCTTTTTAAGGGGGAGGGATACACTATTTAGCATGTCTCAAACTTTTCTGACCAGAGGCCTCCCCCGACCCCGCGTCAAGGATTTTCTTCCAGGATTACAGTTTATGGAGGGGAGGAAAATAGCTGCCACGGTACAGAGGGCTGAGGTGGGGAGCCCATAGCATGTGCGAATGTGAAACGCTCTCTGTGCACTCAAGATTACTGCAGGGGAACATCCACAGGGGCTGGGACTCCACAGTAAGAGACGGGAGCGAGAGTCAAGTATGAGAGCCGCTGGATCTCAGGGGAACCTGAGCTAGATTCGCCAAAGCCTCCCCAGCCTAACTGTTCCTTCGATTCTATCTTTCTCGCAAGCTGTTGGCCCATTTTTCTTCTTTCTCTTAACATTAAACCCCTAAACTGCCTGCTCTGCTTCTGCAAATCCACACGATCTGCATCCCATTACACTCTGGCCCCAGTGCCCTCCGCTCACGCTCATGGAGGGAGCGTAGGCTACCTAAGGGCCCTCGGATTTCACCGTCCCGTCGCTCTTCATTTGCCACCTGACCACAGGATGGATGGAAGCCATGGGGGGAGGCAGAGCCTGCCACATGTAGACTGCGTGTTTCAGTCGCTCAATGGGACCCATAATAAGAGTGATGGAGTACTGCTAACATTTCTTGACGACTTTCTCTGCTCAGCTCTATTTTAAGCCCTTCATATTAACACTAAATGTTAACACATTTAGACTTTCAGTAACCCCATGAGAAGACAAGTAACTTCCTGTTCTCCCTGTGGGCGGCAGAGCCCAGACACTACACCTTCCTTCCTGCTCAGTGTCTCTCAAGGGAATGTAATTTAGAGAAAAGTGGGCCTCCATTTGCAAGTCTGAGGTGATCGCAGGGTAAGTTAATCTATTTTCATGGGAAAATCTTGTTTGTGGAGAAACTATCCATTACCTTCAATGTCTAATGTCAATGGAAGTCACTTAATAATGATAAATTATTAACATTTTCACACTGAACCCACAATGATGAGCATAGATTTAGTTGTTTTAAAATATGACTAAAATGAGTCAAAGCCTGGGTAACTATAGGTTTCTGCTTCAGGAATCCATCTCTTCTTTGTATTTTTTTAGATCCTTCACAAAATGAGCAAATTTAGGAATTCTACTTTGATTTATAGTGCTTAATCAAATTACTCAAAAAAGTCTAACACTTTTCACAGACTGTCACCATGCTAGATCAATTGCTAAGGTCACAAAATAACGATTACAAACTGGTGTTTTATAGCTTTACGTCTCCTGCCTGCTCATACAGGCAAATGCAAATGCAGAGGCCAGACAGTTACATCCAGCTCCTCCCCGGGGCAGCAGCTGGACTACGCTAAAAATGGAAAACTCCTCATTTTATATCGACTCCCGTTTGCAGTTTCAGTAAGTCCCCAGTGACAGGAGCCAGCTTGCCAAGATGTCAGCCACAGGATCAGGTCCAGCATGAACACGCCCCGCCTTGTGCGGCTAATGCCTGAGTTAGAACTGCATCGCTGCCCCATTCCTCTCAGAGAGGACTGCCCAGACCCAAGGAGAGCAGCTCTGGCAGCACGAGACTGGTGTAGCTGTCAAACAGAGAGGTCAGTGCTGTCAAGTCCCTTGCCCTAGCCAAGTCTGCGGAGGACCCGGAGAGCGGCAGGCTTCTGACAGACCCCCGCCTGGGCTCACGGGGCTCATTTTTAACGTCCTAATATCCTAGGCAAGATGGTCTGTGTGGAACAGATAAGAATGATGATTGTATCCACTGACCAATCAGTCAATTCTAGCATGCTCAGGGCTCTTAACCACCAGCTACGGCAGGCTCACAACCAAACTTGCTGCCAAGCACCCAAGCGTCATGACTTTCTGTATGTTCTTCCTGCAGACTCCATCTCCCAAGCACCCAAGTGTCGTGACTTTCCATATGTTCTTCCTACAGACTCCATCTCCCAAGCACCCAAGCGTCATGACTTTCTGTATGTTCTTCCTGCAGACTCCATCTCCCAAGCACCCAAGCATTGTGACTTTCCGTGTGTTCTTCCTACAGACTCCTTCTCCCAAGCACCCAAGTGTCGTGACTTTCCGTATGTTCTTCCTACAGACTCCTTCTCCCTGTCTTCTCTGCTATGCAGCCCATCCCCCATCTGTTCCTTTTCACATTTCTATAAGTGAACATCTAAAAAAATATAAACCATCAGTATCTAGAAAGTCAATTTAGTTATTTGGAAAACCTATTCTTGGCTGTTCATCTGTAAAGGCAGCTCCTATCATATGAACAACGTGCATAGGATGCCTTAGAGAAAGGAGACTTCTATACTTCTCACACTTCCAGGGCATCAGAATCACATGAAGAGCTTGTAAGAACCTAGTTTGCTAGCAGAGGACCCATGTTCACCAGCCCACATGGAGCGCACGATGTGGTGTTTGGAGAAACATAGAGACCACCAGTTCCTGGGTCCTCCACAGTCTACATTTCCAACAACTCCTCCAGCAATTCTGATGCAGCTGGGCCACACACCCTACTCATAAAACCCTGGACTCCACAGTTCCCTTGCCTCCCTCCAAAATAGCTCCCCAATCAGCTGTTGATAATTCCAAAGTCTGCCAGGGCAAGAATTCTTCTCCCTTAGGTGATACAAAGTTGGGAATTAAGAGAGCTGGTCACTTAGAAGGTAAACGGAGGGACAGGACAATGAATGCTTGAGCAACTGAGGCTATAACTAAAAGAGAAACTTAGATGGCTATAACAAATCAAATTTTATCTAGAGACTTCTTTTTTTGTAAAGAGACAGAGGGCTTTTTTTTTTTTTATTTTGTGGGCCAAATGGTCTCCATTGCCATTGCATCCACTCCTTCTGTTGTTGCGATGCAAAAGCAGCTATAGACAGTGTGTAAACAAATCAGTGTGACTGTTCCAACAAAACTTTATTAATAAAAGAGAGGGCAGCCCCAGGCTGGGGGCTATCATTTGCCCATGGCTGTTGTAGAGTCAATATAATAAATGTATTTAACCAAAATTATAGAGGAAGAGGGGATGGTAGAGTATTGGGTTCTAACTGTATTTCACAAGATTGTTTTAAAAATGCTAGAAAGTGAAATGTTGACCAGCCTACTTCCTGAAGGTGGTCTTTCCCTTCTACATGAAGAATGCTGACATGTTCAAGCCTGTTGGCATTCTCTGTGGGCGCACAGAAGGGAAAATGAATAGAAAAGGGGGAAATAAGTCAGGTGTGGTGGTACACGCTTGTAATCCCAGTGCTTGGGAGGCTGAAACAGGAGAACTGTAGGTTTGAAGCCAGCCTCAGCAACTTAGTGAGACTCTGTTTCCAAATAAAAAAGAAAATAGGTCTGGGTGTAGTCCAGAGGTAGAAGGCCCCTGGGTTCCCTCCCCAGTACCACACACACACACACACACACACACACACACACACATACACACACACACACACACATACACAAAGGGGGAAATACTGACCCCCCAAAAGTTGACAAATGCTCTGGAAACAATGAATAGCCACCCATCACAGAGAGTGCAATATAGAGAAGCTGTAGAAAAGAAAGAAGGATTTGGAGTCACAGGCCTTCATGGAGTTCAGCCAGGTGTGCTGGGCACCGACTGACCTGAAGGCTGGGCTAGAAAGTCCAGTCCCTTGGAAGATTGGGATCCACAGGCACAGGCCCCTGCGAGATGGTTAGAATTACCTGTGTTAGGGTAGCAGAGACCCAGGGGAGGATGACCTATCACAAACTAGGGGGGGGGGGTCTTCCTGGAGGTAGAGACCCAGAGCCTTAAAAGATAAAGATCAGTTGGCCAGATATTTTTAAAATAAAGGATAGGGAGAGAGAGAGGCCAAAACATGAGCAAAAGCATGAAGATGAGACATGGCAAAATGGTGAGCCCCAAGTTGGTAAGGGGACAGACTGGGTCACAGGGACTGTATTTCCCACGGCAGAAATCTGGCATCTCCTCCTCCTCCTCCTTGCCCCCACCCCCAGGGACACTCTACCTCTGAGCTCCACCCCCAGCCCTTTTTATTTTTTCATTTTGGAACAGGGTCTTGTTTAGTTGCCGAGGCTGGCCTTGAACCTGGGATCCTCCTGTCTCAGCCTCCCAAGTACTGGGATTACAGGCGTGTGTCAACACATCTGGCTCTGGCATATCTTCTTACTGCTGAGTGGGACATGGCATCCCAATATCCCATGTTGGTTCCTTTATTCCTATACACACATTTATAGATAGGTCCTTAAAAAAAAACTTTTCTCAAATCCCAGTGAGCATTCCATCTGTTTCCTCTGGGCCTACAATGTTTGAATTGAGACTATGAGCAAGCATAGTCCCCTCTTCCCCTTGGGCAACAGTAAGAAAGTCACAGGTTACCAGTAGCTTTCCAAAAAAGAAAAGTAATTCACACTGTATTTTTTGACTGGCGGGACTGGTTCCAGAGGTTGCTGCAGCTAACCAAAGGAGCGAGGATAAAGAATCAGAAAGAAAAGGACCTCATGTTTCTACAGAGATAAAGAGATGGTGGTGATTAGAGACGACATTACTTTTAAACTATATTCTTTTCTTATGTCCTGTGTTCTTTTTGTTGTCTAATACGGGGTTGCATAAACGTTTTAATTGCCATCCTTTGTACATTTGCTCGTGATGCGGTGGCTCATAGTGGACAGAGGTATTTCCAGGTTTTCTGGGAGCTGACCATCGCCTCTCTTCCAGTCCTGTGGGATCTGGAGTCTCCAAGGCCGCCCACCTGCAGCCCACGCCTGTCTGGGCCAGTGTGCAAGAGGCGCCTTGGCTGGGACCCTGACATCCATCCTGGTTTCCAAAGAGCCTTTCAACCGGAGGACTACCTTGTACTGCTGGGACCTCTAACCGCAGACTAGGGCTACTGCAAACTGACTGTGAAGATCCACTGCAATGGCCCTTCCTGACTTTGAGTTTTGCTTTACTCCTGGAAATCCACTAAAATTTGGTACTATGAACTAGGAACACCTATATGTTTGGGTTCCTTTTTTCTTCCTAATTAGTTCCTCAAAAAACCAAAGAGAGGTATCATCCTCAGTTTTACACACACACACACACACACACACACACACACACACATTACCTTGAAGCCAATGAAGTTCAAGTTTCATAGCCCCTCTCTGCATGGACCCCCCGCCCCAAAAAGTTTCTTAGTATTATGGGCACATGGTCACAAGGTGCAAAATTTTCAAAATAAGATATTTTAATCACAATCAGTCAAAACCACTGACTCTTCCCACTCAGACTTCCCCTCCATCACATTTCCTGTCTAGAAGTGTGAGGAGCTGAATGACTGGGGCAGTTTTAGGATCTAAGGAGAGTGTTTAATCCGGGTTTGGAGTGATAAGCTTGTGTAGTTCTTAGTGGCTTCTGTTTGTGATTGAGTTTGTCTACTGTAGGAATAGTCTTTGACAGTAGACTTTCTCTCACCGTGCCATCTTACCTGGCATTGGGGTGCGACGTAGAGGTGGAGGGCTACTGTTCATTCTGCAGTATAAACATGTCCTGTGGTGCTCAGCACTGTGGGGTTTGTGTATTGGAATGGTAACAAGGTTTAAATGTGTGGGTCTAATGGACAGAATAGAAGATACAGAAACAAATCCACACACTTATAGCCAATTGATTTTTGACAAAGGTGCCAAAAACATACATTGGAGAAAAGACAGTCTTTTCAACAAATGGTGTTGGGAAAACTGTTTATTCATTTGTAGAAAAAAAAATGGAGTTAAGCCCCAACCTCTCATACTGGACCAAAGTCAACTCAAGACGGACCAAAGACCTGGAAATTAGACCAGGAACTTGAAATCACTAGAGGAGGGCATAGGTCCAACAGCCCAACATATAGGTACAGGTAGAAACTTCCTCAATAAGACTCCAAAGTTCAGGAAATTAAAATAAGAATTAATAAATGGGATGGCATTAAACTAAAAAGTTCCTGTTAAGCAAAGGAGAACATCAAGATTCTAAAGAGAGCCTACAGAATGGGAGAAGATCTTTGCCAGTTACTCCTCTAATAGAGGACTAATATCTAGAATATGCATAGAACTTAAAAGACTTAACATTAAAAAGAAAATAACTCAATCAAGAAATGGACAATTGAACTCAATAGACACTTCACAAAAGAAGAAATACAAATGGCCAATAAATATATGAAAAAATGTTCAACATCATTAGCAATCAGGGAGATGAAAATCAAAACTACACTAATATTTCATCTAACTCCAATCAGAATGGCAGTCATCAAGAAGTCAAACAACAATAAATGCTGGTGAGGATGTGGGGAAATAGGAACTGTTCTACACTGTTGGTAGGATTGCAAATTAGTTCAGCCACTATAGAGATCAGTGTGGAGATTCCTCAGAAAGCTGGGAATGGATCCACCATACAATCCAGCTATACCACTCCTGGGTATCTTTCCAAAGGGACTGAAATCAGAATATTATAGTGATACATGTATATCCATGTTTATAGCAGCATAATTCACAATAGCCAAATTATGGAACCAACTTAGGTGTCCATCAACAGATGAATGGATTGCAAAATTATGGGATATACACAGAATGGAATTATACTCAGCAATAAAGAAAAACAAAATTATGTCATTTGCAGGAAAATGGATGGACCTGGAGAATATTAAGTTAAGTGAGATTAGCCAAGTCACAGAAAGTGAAGGGTCATATGTTTTCTCTCATATGCAGAAGGCAGGGAGTAATCAGACTACAAGGGTGGATTTAGATGATGGAGGAGAAACCCCAGTGAAGAGATGGAGGGGTCTAGGGGAAGTTGGTGGTGGGGAGGGAGAACTAATGAAGGAGACATTTCCACTGATGTCATGTACATACGTGAAATTACCAATGCCAATCTGAATATCACATATGGGGAAGGAGAGGGGTAGGGAGGGAGCCAGGGGGTGGGGGAAGCTCACCAAGTGCTGTGTGCACGTATGTACATATCACTATGAACTACATTATGATGTGAGACTACAATTCACCAATAAAAGTACATGTGTGTGTGTGTGTGTGTGTGTGTGTACTGGAAAAAATAAACGTGTGGGCCTATGGAGGTGGAAAATTCCTTCAAATCTTATGGCTCATATATGAAAGAAAAATAATGAAAATTTCCCAAGTTTCACAATAATCACAATTTATACAATATTAATAGTGACAAGTTACAAAGATATAATAATCTTTTCTAAACCACCAATAATATAAACAACTTTCAGCCGACCATGCTACAACAAAAATTGAGTAATTATTATATTCTTTCTATGGAAAATAATATTACAAAATTGGTTTTATATGAAGTGGTGATCAAAGATTAGGTATAACAAAATGTAGGAAAAAGGTATTATAGAGATGTTATTTGATTAAAATATTTTTCCTGGATTTTGTTTCATTTGCTTTGTTAAAATTTATGATTTGCTTGATTTATTTTCTCATTATTTACATAAAAATTCAATTTTATAGCTACTTTTGAATTCATGATTTTTTATTCTTTTTCTTAAAAGAGAACTTCCCAAATTGCATATGCTTCAGGCCCCTAATGCCCAGATTCTCTTCTGACTGTGGTATTTGTAAAATACCACTCCTCTCCACCTAGGAGTGTGACTTGGGAAAAGCTGAATTTTTTCCTTTAAATTTATTGCTCTGGTTGTTGTTTTTCTCTTTCCTCTTGGAAGTTAAATGGCTCAAATAAAGAGCAAATCCCTGTCCTTTATCTCCCTGTGCCATCTGTGGTCAAGTGTCACTCATGGAGTGCCTATCAGGAGCGGAGGGGACAAGTGGAAGGCTGAAAGTGTCAGCAAAACCTCCTCTGTGACAGGCACAAAGCTGGCAAGGACGCCCCCGTGTTCTCTCAGTCTTACACACACACACACACACACACACACACACACACACACACACACGTACATTCTGCGTTCCTTAGAATAACCTTGGAAGAAGAAGTGAAAGTTCTCACACTGTATTGAGTCTGCTACGATCTTCCTTACTACCAAACACACACAGACGATACATGTAATAGTCCCATAGGAGAGAGAAAGAGAGCCCGAGAGACGTGATGGCGTGGCCTACCCTGATTACCTCACTTGGGAAGCTGCGTGGACCAAGTTTCCAAACATCATCATCCACTCTCGAGACTTCTTCTGGAGATGAGGACTGCCCCTACTATTTGGTGTTACCTACTCTCAGGTTAAGTGATGGCTGGACTGATGGAAAATAATGTAACGAGAATTTGAGCATCAAGTTTTGACTAATGGTGGAAAGACCAGCATTGTTCTCATTGATGACTAAAGTGGACAAGCCACAAGAGAAAAGAAAGCTTAAGTAATATTCTCTACATTAAATTGTGAGGAAGTAGGCTATAATAAAAAAGCCTCAACTAGCAAGAGAAAACGATATTTTAAATGATATGAAGAAACCTTTTACATATAATGCTCTTTCAGCTCATGTGGATCAGAATGAGGGAAGAAAAACATTTCAGTTACAAGGACTGGATTTCACTCTATGCTTCAGGATCTCCTTGCAAGCTCGTTCTGTTTGTTCAGACCAAAGGACTTCTCTATAACTTGTCAAACTCAAAAGTCTAGAAACAGGAATGCCAGCTTCTGTTGTTCAGGAGGATTTAAAAAGAGAACCATATTGGAAACTGAAAAATAGGACTTTAACACCAAGATAGCCCTCCCCTAGTGTCTGATCTGGACCGCAGGAAGCCGCCCTCCTCCTTGGGCGCAGTCACGTCCACTGGCTACGAGGTCCAGATGCAGCCACTCAGCTTCCTCCAGTTGTAGGCCTCCTTCACAGGTACGCCCCTCCCACAGCTCTCCTGCCTGTCTCTGTCCTTGTCACCACCTGAGTGTCACGCTTTTGTGTGTGTGCATGTGCGTGTGTGGGTGCACGTGTGTGGTACTGGGGATTGAACCCAAGGGCATTTTACCTCTGAGCTACACCTCCAGCCTTTTTTATTTTAATTTGAAACAAGGTCTCGGTAGGTTGCTGAGAGTCTTGCTGTGCTGCTGAGGCTGTCCTCAAACCTGTGATCCTCCTGTCTCAGCCTCCCAAATACTGGGAGTACAGGCCTGCACCATCACACCCAGCTCTGAGTTCCATTCTTCTCATTTAACCTTTGATGCATGATCCTAAGTAGGAAATGAAGTTCTCCCTAAATGTAAATATAATGTAAAGGAAGTGATCTCATACCCCATTATTACTGGGGAGGTAGGAGAGGACAGAAAGGTCGATGTGGGTAGTTAAGAAAACTCTATTTTATTTGTGAGGTTTTCATTTTCTTAAAGGAAAGTATTGTAAGTATTAGTGCAAAATTAAGGCGTAAGCTTTCTGTGGCCTTCTCTCGATAAGCTGTGTGGCTGTGCTGCCACCTGCAATACAGACTCTTCTCATAAAGCCCTTAGGTTGCCTGCCTGTGGCACACGCTGTCTTTATGACACACTCCCTAGACTTCTGAGTTCCCCCCGGGGAGCAGACGACTGGGGTGGGCTGCTGCCTTTTCCTGACCTCCAGATGACCAAGAGTTGACTCCCAGCTTAATGACAGTTGCACCTGATGTGGAGGCCTGGGAGTCTCCAATAAGCGAGAGGAACAACATTTTGAACTAAAATCTATCCTCCCTCCCGCCCTGCGCCCTGTCCTTTAGCACGCTCCTGCTTCCCAGCCTCTAGAAAGTGCAGTGCACTGCACTGTGAGCCCCAAACCGCTTCTGTTGGTCCCACCGAGAAAGGGGCCCGCCACAGGGAAGGCACTAGGGTTGAAGCATGGCTAGTTCCGGCTTCGCCTTCTACAGGTGCTCCCCTCATTGACCCTGATGAAACCATCACTGTGGAGAATCTCAATCTTTGGGATATTTTGGGCAGAACATCCTGGTCCCCAAATAGGCTTTTATTGCCAAGGACTAGGAGAGAGTTATGAGCAACCCTGGCTATAGAGGATACGGTGGCTCTCCTGCATCTTAAACTCTCGCCGATTTGGTGGCAGCAAATCACAGATTGAAGGGCGTTCCTCTTGGACACACCGGATGCCATCTACGGCACTGTCCCCTGCCTCCACCAGACGAGGAATGGGGTCTTAGACCTGGTGTCAATCTTCAGCAGAACAAAATCGTCCCACAGAAACGGCTACTTGAACATCAGGGCAATGAGTCTGAGAATAATGAGATCCTGTGGGCTTGACTTGCTAGTGCAAGGACTGATTATCTCACACCCCACAAGTAATTAAAGCAGAGAGGGGCGATTGCAGTGAAGTCGGGAAGCGGATACGATAATCAATTAGGCTTTGGCTTCTGCTTAGAAAGTTTTAAAAGAGCCTATCCACTATACAGCCAAGCTAACATAATCAGTTTAACAGAGCTTGATGAGTTCAGAGAGCGCAATAAGTTGCTAAATCCTGTCTAGCGCCCTGTCGGACATTATCTGAAAACTATCTTGGGTCCTCATGAGAAAAAAAAGTCACAAAGAATGCACAAAGGCAGAGCATTACTTTCCTACTACCTCATACATTCTAAATGCTGCTCCGACCCTGCTTATACTCACAGCACAAAGTGGGTCCAAACATTCACGAAGACCATAAAGGGCGACAGAAATGCTAGTGCACCCAGTAGCTGCTGAACTGATGAGAAAACAACTGAAATTTAACCCGCGAATCAGCAAATCAACTTTTTCGATAGCCTGGATCAGTCAGCATGGCAGGACACTCACTTAATTCAGCGAGGACTACAAAGACTGGAATAGGACAGGATGGAGTAGAAAAGTGCAGCAGGATGAAAGAGTCGGTTTGCACACGTGCGTGCCGTGTGTACTCCGAGTGTGTGTGGCACACTCGCACACTGCAACTGAAATGCCTTAGCCACTCTGTCACATGAGGTGAGTGAGGGGCATCGCAGGCCCCAGGGCTCCTTCTCCTGTCAGTATCAGTGGACTCTAGAATACTGAGGTGACTTACTGCATAGTTTTACTGCAACATGGAGGAATGCAACTGAGCAACACAGGACTTGAAATATGAAGTACCACACTGCAGCCTTGTAAGAAGAATATGCCCAGGATTAGAATCTGATCACTGATCTACATTTCCATGAAAGAAGAAGGAAAAGACACCAGGCATACACTCAAAGACCGGGGCGGGGGTGCTTACACATCAGTCGCTGTCGGGCATGAGACCCAATGGGGGAGATGAGTGTTAAGGCCTGTGTCTGAAACCCCTTGGACTCTGTGAGTGAGGCCCCTCATACACTGCAAAACGCCACTTAAACCAGCCAAAGAGTAAACTTTGAGTTTCTAGACAAATAAAATTCTCCCAAAGAGCTATGTAAACATGTCAATGGTAGGGCTGCAGAAGAGACCCCCCAACACGCACCTGAAAACTCAGGGTAGCCTTCTGCTGGTCTCCATCACGCAGTGAACCACAGTTACATACATAGCTTTTTGTCATATCTGTTAACTTCACAGAGGCATTTGACACCATGCACAGAATTAAGCTGTGGCAGCTAAGTCTGGCTGCTTTGGGAAGTTCATAAGCAACCTTTGCCTTTGACTGTATGGTTGGTCAAGTTAGATACAGGATATTTCAATGGAATAAAATAATATAAACAACATTTATATTTCAGTTGTCAGCTTGAGGAAACTTCAGAGTATTTCTGAAAAACTTCCAATGGAATAGGACACATTATTGATGGAAGTCTTGGTTATAAACTTACTTCCTGCTGGGTGTGGTAGCACACTCCTGTAATCCCAGTACTTGGGAGGCTGAGACAGGAGGATCGCCGGCTCAAGGCCAGCCTCAGCAACTTAGTGAGACCCTGTTTCAAAATAAAAAATAAAATAGGGTTGGGGTGTAGCTCAGATGTAGAATGCCTCTGGGTTCAACCTTCAGTACCAAAAAATAAATAATAAGAAAAAATAAAACTTACTTCCCAAAATAATCATATACAAATGACTGGGCGCTGGGAGCACACTCACAGTAAGGTATGAAGTTTATCATGCCATGTTTTGGGCCAACACTGGGCATTGACAATAAAACTGAAAACAAATAGCTACGTACGGTGCTACCGGGAGCGGTCTACGGGTTACATTGCACGGTGTGTTTTCCCAGTGTTCTAGAGCACACACATCCTGTGAGATGTTGACAGGTATTCTGAGGAAAAAAATGGAAAAATGCCATGTGCTATCACAGCCCTTTCCCCATCCTAGTTTCAGAAGCCTGGAATTCTACCAGCCCAGGAAGACACCAGGTCGAAGGCTGCAGTGTCAGGTGCTAATAGAACATGAAGATCAGGTCTGCTCTTCCCCATACCACAAGAGACTTCTGGAGACTGCGCATGCACATACACCCACGCAGACCTCCCTGCTCCTCTTCTGAAGCAGGTGCTTAAAGGCGACCTAAGAATCCCGACAACAAGGCAACCTTGCAAAGAAAAGGCCAAAAGCCGGCTGTCAGACAGAAGGCAGGTCCAAGTTCAGTTTGAATTTCAGATAACCAGTGGATGTTTTAAAGTGTAAGTATGTCCAAAATATTGCATGGGGCCTACTAAAAAGTAAAATTATTTGTTTATCTGAAATTCAAATGTAACTCTCTCTCTTTTCTGTGATACTGGGGATTAAAAACAGGGGCATTTTACCTCTGAGGTACATTCTCAGCCCTTTAAAAATTTTGTTGTTGTTGTTTTGAAACAGGGTCACTCTAGGTTGCTGAGAGTCTTGCTATGTTGCTGAGGCTGGCCTCAAACCTGCAATCCTCCTGTCTCAGTCTCCAAAGTCCTGGGATTACAGGCATGCACCACCATGCCCGGCTTTCTATCTTCATTTGATAAATCTGGTGGCCCCAGCCACAGGACACAGCCTGTCTATCGATGTCCTAACAGTGCCTGACAACACACAACCTGGTGAGACTTAGGTATTCAGAAGTTGGATGGCTGTAGGATTCCTAAGATGCCTCTGTTTACCAGAGTGAGGTAGAATAACCAAAAGCAAAGGATTTAACAGGCTTACTGAAGTACAGAATCAAGGACTCCCACATCTCTGCAGTCGGGGAAGCAGCAGCAAGGGCAGGCTCAGCCTGCAAGGAGGCCCATGTGGAGCAGGGTTCCCAGCCTGTGAGGCAGGAGGCAGGAAGGACAGGCTCAGCCTGCAAGGGGGTGGCCAGGTGGAGCAGGATTCCATCTCAGCTGTCTGCTGAGGGAGGGGAAGAGGGAGGAGGCTTTCCAAACAGTGACTGACCAACTGCACCTGTGTGTGCATGCGTAGTAGAGAGTGCTGCTTCTCAGGGGCCTCCCAGGCACACTTATTCTCTCTCACACATGCACGCCAGCTGTAGTAAACATTGGCCACACCTGCACACGCATGAAGAGCAGCTCAACCCAACTGTGCTGGGAGCAGAGCAATGACTTCTGGGTTAGGTTGTCAGAGCAGCAGTAGATGTTGATAAGAATCACGTCTTAGGCTACAAGTAAAGCTATCGGCTTCCAAGATGAATTCCCTACTGAGCGGCTGGCAGAGACCACTCTCATCTTTGTAGTGTGGACCCCGGATCAGCATGCTTGATAAAGGGAGTGCAGGCGGGGTCCTCACACTCCCGGGGGCACAGGCTGCGGTTCTGCGCAGTCATTCTGCTGCCTCTAGTCACAGGAGGCATCTATCGCCCTGCCAAGGTCAGAGCAGAGTCACAGAATGGACAGGCCCAGAGAGGGGGTGTAAGCAGCCTCAGCTCTGTGCCTGACCCAAGGCAAACAGACCAGAGAAAGACTCTGGTTCAACTCTGTCTTGCTTAGTGTCTATATCACCTCCAGAGGGGGCTCTGAGGAAGCCTCTGGCCAGTGAAGCCACTTTTAGGAACATACAATTTGGGAAATACAATACTAGTTTTATAAACATCTGACTGAGGAATGACCATATCTGTGAAGCCACTGATGGGAGAATGGCTCCGGGTCAGCGCCCCCTCGCCTGGAGAGCTGGGACAGCTGCTGGAGCCCAACTGAGGCGGCACCATCAGGAGACGTGGTGCGTGTGGGGCCATGCCCCTGCCTCTGCGGCAATCAGGGAGAGCACTACCCGAGAGAGAGAGAGCACTTCCAACGCCTCCCCCTTTCTGTGTGGTACATTGGTCCTAGCTTCCATGGGATCCTGTGATTTCACTGGGAATGGAACGTTCTAGAAGTCGGCTGGCCTTCTCCCCCACCCCCATCCCCCACCTCCTCCAGGAAGAGTTCATATCAAAGGGAATTCTCAGTAGCATGTCATTAAAAAACCAGTAAGAGACTGAATCTGCTACACTTGCCAGGCGGGAGCCTCAAGGATGATCAATCTTAGCATGACTTTCACCCTTGTCATCTCTGGCCACCCACAAAATGCAAGCCCCTCTGGGCAACTGTCATCTCACACATTATTTTCTACTCCCTTGCCGTACCTCGACCTCATCTCACCCACTCCTCCTACTACCTGCCTCTGGAGCCTGTCCCACGCTGCTCTCTGGAACCTCATTCCATTGTAACCCCCCCCCACACACACACACACGCGCGCGAGCGTGCACACGAGCGCGTGGTGCGCGCTCAATGTTTTTGAAGACTCCCCCTTCAGCTGCTCCCTCCACCGACCCCAACTTCCCCCTCGAGGAGGAGACACTTGTCCTGCAATATGAATACCTGAGGGGCCAGAAACACTGTGGGCCTTCTTTCTGGCTCCTTGATACCACTTCAAAATCACTTTTTTCATTTAAACACCAAGGCCAAAGCATCTCCTCCTTTGGGATTTGTACTAGTTGGTCCCACTCTCCAGTCTTTCCATGGTGTGACTGAAGGCTGCTCAGGACACGTTGGTCCAGTGACTGAACACATCTCCCAGCTACCCTACGCAGACTTGGGCTCCTGGCTCTGTTTGCCTTTCTACCTCATCTCCTGTCAAAAATCTTGAATTACTTCAACATCTACAAAGAAACTCTAGTCTCAAAATTCCTCAATCTCCAATGGTCTATATGGTTATTTATGTCTCTACATCTTTACGTGTTACTCTTTGATCTGGCAAAGTGAGTTTCTGCCCCCATTCTTTGAAACTGCTTTGGCAAAGGTCATCGATCCCCGATCACTTCCCATCCAAATCCGACAGACTCTAGTTCTCATCTGATTTGGTGTCATGCAAAGTCCAATACTCTTAACCACATCTATCTCCTGGCAGCCCAGCCTGCAGCCTGGCTGCTGAGGTCTTGCCCTCCGCTCCCTCCTGCCTCTCACTAGGCTTCTTTGCTGGTTCTTCAGCCTCAGCCCCCTCCTGCTCAGCAATACCAGGGTCAACAGATTGTGCTGCCTTTGCCCTCTCTTGCTCTTTTTCCTTGAGAGTTATTTTGTTGGGCCACCTGATCCACTCTCATGGCTACAAGTCAATGATACACCCATGTCTCAAATTAACCCCTTACCTTGAACTAAAGCAATACACCCGTAGCTCAAACATTCCTATCTTACATGCACTCTCAATATACTCATACTTTAACCAATCAACTCTCCCTCCAGCCCTGCTGCTCTTCATGGACTCAGAGCCTTGGTCAATGGCAGCATATCCACTTGGAAACCTGGGCACGACCCTAGATTGTTCATTCTGCCCCCATTCGAATCAGTTCTCCTAGCTACTACGTACTTCACGTACTTGTCTCATCAGCTCGAGCCCTACGGTGGCCGACTTGGTCCAGGCCCTTAGAGTTTCTTAGCCTGACGGTTATTACAACAGCCATCTATCTCCCCTCCAGTTTCCACATTACTCTCTTCATTGCTACCAGTAATATTCCTGTAACAGAAATTTGACCACGTTACTTTCCTGTTAAAGGTTATAATGGCTCCCCACTGCCAAGAAAATAAAGTTCTAAATTTGGAAACATGGCTTTAAACTTCTCATGAGCTGGCCCCTCTTCAGGTTTATTTCTTATGAAACACCATCCTATTCTGATAATCCTTTACTCTAGTCAAATGAAATGCTTGAATGTCACAAACCTGCCGCACGCCCCCACCTCCGTGCCTTTGCTTTGAGAAGTTTCCTAGGTCTCATTCGGCTTTCAGTTGCCAACACCATGCACAGTGCTGGTACCTTGCTTAAGTCCAGTGGATTTTGATTAAGTGAATTAACAGGAGCCACTACAACTACAGCTAAGAATAGTCCTTCCTGATTCCCCGAGCTCCTGTAGTATAATGTCTTATATTATCCATCTCATCTAGAATAGCACAACAGTTCATGCTTCTATGGAGTAAATAATGATTGGTGAGAGAAAAATGTTTTATTTCCAAAGTCTAGGCAAGACACTCTGTGTGTGTGTGTGTGTGTGTGTGTGTGTGTGTGTGTGTGCGAGAGAGAGAGAGAGAGAGAGAGAGAAAGAGAGAGAGAGAGAGAGAGACAGAGAGAGAGGGAGAGAGAGAGATTGAGAAAGAGACCTTCTGTTCCCTATTGGGATGACAGGGCTTGTGTTTTGGCATCCCAAGTAGGAATGCAGAATATATTTCATCATGAAAACAATGTTAAATAGTGATTAGATTATGCAATTCCTATATTTATTTAGCTTTATGGATCTTATTACTAGAGAGTTACATGATGGGCTGTAGTTATATAATTCAGCTAAACTAAGGATTACACTGGCATTTTGGAAATACTGGAAAACTCCCTTGTGGTGGACACTGTGATGTGAGAGAATAAAGGACTCATTCTTCCAGCTGCTGGGAGCACATTCAAAGGGAGTCCTCACTATCAACCCTAAATGGGGATTTTCTCAGCTGGAAGAAAGTTGCCTCCCTGATAGCAGTGCTCCTTACGGGCGCACCATATCCAGTGACTGATCAGCACAAGGGTAGGAAGGCTCAGGAGACTCCAAAGGCCTGTCCAGCCACAGGACCCACCTTCATCTTCTCCTTCACCAGTTCCTGTGTCTGTCCTCTCGCCCCCACAGGTGTGGGCCCAAGGGCACTAACCACATGCGCCCAGACTCTGCTCCCAGGGAGTGCGACCCACCTTTATACAGGAAAATGAAACCTGAGCTCAAAATAACCAAGAGACAAGGTAACTTTTAACACCATGCTTAATGAAATAAAAAGTAGCTGTGTCTGACTTGGTCTGAATGTTTACAACCTTTTATCCTAGAGCTAAAAGAGGCTTCTCCTGCCCAGAACCATCAAGTTTCTCTATTGCAAATAGTAAGTGGCTTTGGGCACCTGTCTTCCATGGCTGTTTGGTTAGGATATCCTACTAGACCCGAGCACCATGCTCTCTCCTCAGCGGTGTTTGAAAGGAGCTCTGAAGGCGTCCCTCCCATCTGAAGAGTTCATTGGCTTGAGCAGCAATACCAACCTACTTGATGGATATAACTGAATATAAATCTAGCCTTCCACCACAAACTTTAGGGCAAGGAGAGAAAAATGGGTATTTCCTTCCTTCTACAACCAGGTGGGAGAGAAGGATGTTGATCAGCAGTCCACGGTTTTCTTGGTGATTCTAGAACAGCACTCATGCATGCTGATGGAAGTAAGCAGAAAGCAACCCATTACGACCGTCTCTCCCTTTCAAGTTCGACTGTGTATCTTCCTCTTCCTTGTCCTCCTCATTGTCATTAGCAGACCTCCCTCTGGTCATTTCCCTGCTGTCACTGACCACTTGAATGCAAACAGCCTCACGGTCTTCCTCTGTGCATCCAACCCGGCTGTTGGATTGGGCAACATTAATGTCCAAAGGGAACAGGTATCCATTTTATCAAACTACTTTCTGCCTCTTTGAAACCTCCAGTTCTTTGAATTGTCCACAAGTTTAGAATCTGTGTTTCGCCTTCTGGTCATACCTTTTTTTCTTCAAGGAGTCTGAAATTGATGGCTGTCATGATTTGGATCTGAAATCTCCCCAAAAGCTCTTGTGTTGAAAGCCTGGTCCCAGTGCAGCGAGGATCAGGTGAGACATGGCTGGAGGAGGTGGCCCACTGGAGCCTGCCCTTGAGGACTGTCTGTCCCTGGCCCTTTCTGTCTCTGTTGCTCTCTGCCTCTCTGCTGCCATGAGCTGAGCAGCGTTCCTCCACCATGTCCTGCTGTCAGGATGTTCCTGCCTTGGAGCCAGCCAACCCTGAACTGAACCTCTGAAACTGTGAGCCACAACAACTTTTCCTCTAAGTTGTTCTTGTCAGGTATTTTGGTCAAAGCAATGAAAACCTGACTAACACAATGGATGGCTATTTTTTTTCAGGAATTGTAACTATATAGGCCTTTCTCCTTTCTTGAGCTTTCATTACACTGAAAGACAGCTCTATCTGCCTATTTATTTCTTCCACTAGACTAAAAATGCCAGATGTGCTCATAAATTACAACCTCCAAAACAGATGAACAGGTAGGTAGATAGATGGACAGATTGGCTGGTAGATAGATAGATAGATAGATGATAGGGTGGGTGGGTGCAGGGATGCTCATAGGTGTCTGCTATACCCAACCATATGTTAGGAGTTGAGTCCCATTGAAGGCCAATTTGCAGTCCTTTAGAATATACATTGATCTTTATTCTCTGTTCACAGATAAAATGAACATTTGCGAGTAGATATGAGCCTTGATTTTTGGACCTGAAGGCAGAAATCTGTGCTTGTTCATTCTTGTATGTGTGCTTTCTCCCTCTTTCTTTCCTTTCTTTTTCAGATGTCATTTATTCATTTCATTGACTCTACAGACTTTCAAAGAGGAAGGATGCAGTGAAGCACTTCCCTCCAGTAGAACACGGAGTAAGCCTTGATTAGCTATTTGGCCAGTACTGTGCTCTGCAGAAACACAACTGACCCCAGACCCACAGAGAAGGCAACAGTCCATTTACTGTTTTGTCAATTGCATTCATGGGAAATGCAAAGATGAACGTGTGGCTGGTTCCAAAAGAGAGGGCGAGATTGATCCTGAGAGATTTGAAAAGCAGAGGTTGCTATCTATGAAGTCTACCCAAAGCAGGCTGGAAAGGTCCTTAGAAACTGATTCTTAGTCTTTTTCTACAGTTGCTTTATGGGTGAGTTTTGCCTACACTGACTTCTTGAGCTTTTCTTTTCAACTTAGTGGAGGTCTGGGTATGTTAAGATTTAGAAACAGCAGCCTTTGGTCTCGAGAGCAATCCCTTGAGCAACAGTAAAGCACTCAGGGAAGCGCTCCGGGTTGAAGCAATATACCATAAAGAGTTTTCAGAAACACCTCCTCAGAGCACGCCCATCCCGCAGCACCATACTCCCTCTGATTTGGTTTTCTCCCTTACAACCCAATGAGGCAAATCCCCTGGTGTGGCATCCAAGGATTTCCATCATGTGCCCCACTTATTCAATAAAGAAATATAAAAATTAAAACAATAGGCACGCATATAAAGGTAAAGGGGGGATGTTCCCACCTATCCCTCTACTCCCTCTCCTGGAGGTGACCATCCTAGCAATTGCCCACTCATTTTTCGGCCTTACGTTTTCCAACTTCCTGAACATCTCCAAGGCCCCAGCTAAACAAATAACACTGTCATTTTTACATAGCCCCCAACCTTCCCCTCCCTGGCTTGCTGCTGTGCACCGCTTCTGCAGGGCCCTCTAGGGAACCATAAACTCAGTTTCATTTTCTGATTCGATGGGACTCATTTTCAGTATAAAGTGGAGGTGACGGGCTGTTGGAGAGAGTTTCACAACAATTCAGAGATGGTCATATTTACTTTCTCTCTGCACTAGAAACAGCCCCGGGATGGCTCATAGAAGTTGACAACACCTATACAAGAAAGAAAAACCTTTAAAACACCAGGCTTATTAATTTTTTGTATTTGCCTTAGTTTACATAAGCTTCTCATATATATAGCATTGCAATCATAAAAGTCTAATCGTTTCTAGAATCTTAAACATGTAATCAACTCTCCCATGACCTGTTGCTCTGCGGAATTCACTCACCCACAACAATTTTCATTCTATTTGTAGTTTTGCCAAAAAACAAAGTCAATCCTCCATCAATCCCTTCCCCAAATGGTTAGGTCATTATCAGTCCATTTGTGGACCTGCTCCTGTTTAAAGTTACTGCTATAACTATATCCAGCAGCAGTGAAATCAACTGAAAACCCTTTCCCATATAAGGCTGCCATCAAAAACTTTTACCTCATTTGTACTTGGACTTTACAAACAATTTCCATTATTTCTCAGCAATTTTCTATTTAAGTTAATTTATTTTCCAAACAAAACTATAGTCTGTCTGGATAGTAGTATCAAGGGAAGAGAAGAGTTACTGCACAAGTTGACTATAATTATAAGGAAGAAGGATCATGAGATGCTTGGGGAGAAGAATTACAAGGAGATGGCGTGGACAAGAGGAAACAGAGATAAGACAGAAGAGGTCTGGCACGCAGTGAGGGCTGGGCAGTGATAACAAGGCCACTTCTGCATGGGCACAATTGTGTGTGTCTTTGGAAAAGAGCAGGAAGTGGATCCCTTTCCGTCATGAGACACAGGGCTCTAACACAGGGCCTGACTATGACCTTTCGTTTCAGCAGTGTAGGGGCAGAAAGAGGTGACACCTCTCCTCACCCTCTCAGGGGTCACGGCGAGCACCCCTACAGCAAAAACCAGATTCACAAGAGAAAAGCATGGCAGATGTATTTAATCAAATTTAACATGACATGGGGGCCTTCAGATGAAGACCCAGGGAAAATTGTCTATTTTGAGGCTTAGGTTCGATGACAGCCACGTAGAAATATGATTGGGTGGAGATGTATGATCTAATACAATAAACTGAAGTGGGGAGACTAGTAGGCCTGTCTTTCCAGCCTCCTGGACTCTGTGTGGCATTCCTTCCTCCCAGGCAGAGGGCAGGATTCCTTCTGTAACGAGGGCCTGAATGATCACTCTCAGACAAGGTAGGTCACAGCATGTTTTATGGCCAGCTCTTACACAGGAAGGTGTGGAGAGGGGGAGGGTAGTGAGTATTTCTAGATTTTATGGCGGTTTTTGGGGAGAGGGATTTTAATTTCTATGGCCTGTCTTAGGGGAAAAAGGGGGACAGGAGAAAGAAGAGCAGAAGAAGGTTAGAGAGTTTTCTATCTTTTACTGAGCTCCAAAAGAAGAGATGCCAACTCTGTGTTCTGGATTGTTAACCATGCCAATCACTATAGCTCCAGGGGAAGCACTTGCTGCTCGTTACCTCAGCAAAGAGCCTCACCAGGTTCTCGGAGACTTGGGGGCCAATCCTTACCTTTACTCTTCGCATCCTACGAGCAAACAAGCCCTGTCCGCTTGACTTCCTAAGTGCTCCTGATGCCTCTACCTCTCTCTTCATCCCATCCCCGGGCCTGTTACTCTAACGGCCTTCTAACTGGTCACGGAGTCCTAGCGTCAATCTGCCCTGCACGTGTCAGTCAATCTGTTTCCCCTCATACCCCAGGTGCCAACCACGTCTGCCTTTCTTTCTTCCTAACATGCTCCTTTCCACTACCCAGGCCTTGGAGCTGTGGGAGCAACACACTCCCTCCTCTCCCACTCCCACCCGCCCTTGCTGCCCTTTCTGGATCTTTCTGCTTCTCCCTGCAGGTAGGGTTTCTGGTATGCGCTCTCTCAGAAGCACAGAGGTATAGTTTTGTGGTCAGTTGTTTGATGGCCTGTCTCTCTGTATGTATACTGTCTCTCTGTCTCTGTCTCTCTGTATGTATACTGAGGTCAGAGGTCGTGTTTTGTCTATGTGTGTCCTCATCTATAGTATGGGGGTAAAACAAGAACTTGTCGCATAAGAAAAGGATTAAATGAGCTGATTCAAGAAGAGAATTTAGCATACCTTGTACCTGGAATGCACAAGGGCCATGTAAGCTTTGGCTGTAATGATACTAATAAAAATTACCATTGTGCTTAGAACAAAGTAGGTGCTCAACAAATATATGTTGAATGAAAGAGGAATGAATAAATGAATGGATAAACTAAAGAAGTCACTAACTCATATGGCTTCCCCTTTATTTCAACCAGCTGTTATCCATCATAGAATATAGCAAGGCTGTATGGAAAAGAGTCACGGAGAGGAATCAATGATTTTGCACTGTCTGCTGTTCCCATGATAAGTGGTAAAAATTGAATTTTTGTTTTCCTGGAGTTTGAAATCATTCTACTGTGTTGTTAAAGAACATAAAAGGCAAGGAGATTTGTAATTAAAGAGATACAGGAATGTGATAGCACAGAATATATCTCCTCACTTCTCAATGTTGTTTCTGTTAACTGAAAAGCATGCTTCTCAGTGAGCACCGTGCTTTTTATTTTATAAAAAAGAGAACAATAACTGTATTATGACTTTACCACTAAAAGATAACTAGAGTCCATATTTTAGTTCATATTCTTCCAGATAGTTTCTATGCATAAACACACACGCACATACACTTTTAGAAATGTGGTATTAACTTCCTGTAGTCAATTCAAGATGGCTACGAATCCTTTGCCACTTCTCTTATTGAAAGGTGGGGTCTATTTCCACCCCCCTTTTATCTCGGCTGGACCTGAGACTTGTGTGAACCAACAGAATATAGTGGAAGCAACCCTGGGTAATTTCCAAGGCTGGGCCTTAAGCAATTTCAGCTTCTGCCTTCGTCTCCTGGAGGCTCTTCTTGGAGCCTGGCCACCATGTGGGGAGGCCGCCTCACCAGACACATGGGGAGCCTACACCTAGGAGGACTCACATCCAGACTGAGAATACCGGCAGAGCTCCCAGATGGTAGCCAGTGCCAAACGTGTGCCTGAGGGTCCTTTTAGACCTCCCAGTGGTCCTAGGACCCCCAGCAGATCCTTTAGAAAGTCCTGCATGTCAGGCAGTCCATCCAACAGTGTTTACACAGGGAATGCCAACTTATTTGCCAAAAAGAGAGGTTCTTCACCTCTTTGTTCCAGTATATCCTATACGTCAGATTCCTAAGTGTCTAGGGCAAGGAGCGGTCACATGTGTGTGCACTGCTATGCTGGTCTAACAAGGGGCAATGCACACACAACCCTGGGACTCCAGGGGGTTCTGCAGTAGCGGAACTGACACACCCATGAAAGCTAGACAAGGGAAAGATATACTTCTGAGTTGGCCAAATCCTGTTTTGTTAATTTATTGCTCTCTAAGGTTGTGATAACATTTTAAAATTATTTTGCTGTGGATAGCTCATTTGGATTTAGAAATAAACTCAGCATCATAATGTCAATAATAGTGAGATATCTGACATTCTTTCCCTCTTACATCAGAGCAAGGTCCCCCCCCCCTTTCTTTAAAGTTAACTTTCCCACTCTGGACCCTTCTAGTTCTACGTCTGAATGTTGTGAAAATTCATACTTGCTTCTTCTCAGTTCAGTCATTAATCTGGGAAACGTATTTAATTTAAGAGATTTGTTGGAAGAATAATTCTAACATGTTGTTAGCGTCTTCATTGAAAACTTATGGGTGCTACATTGAAATCCATTATAGACAATGAAGAATACTGGAAATGTAGTCAGCTGACCTGCTTTCTTGTGGAGCAGGCGGCATCTGCTCCCTGCCGCGCTGAAGTCCTGGGCGTGTGTGGGAGCTGAGGATCGCGATGCCCTCTGCCCTTCTTCTGGGTTCCCAGGTGAGCTCTGGGCGAGTCTGATTTCACATGCGTTCATGCTAGATAACTGGAGAGCATCCTGTGTTTTCTTCTTTTCCTTCTTTAGCATGTTGACCAGAATATCTGAAATTGGACTTAAGGATTTAGACTCATGCCAGATTATAATGATCAAAACACAACCATGTGCAGGGAATATTCTCAATACGATTTGCTACTTAACACATAGTAGAGACTGACTAAAGGAAGATTTTAACCTCCCAGAGTCCTATATAGATTCATGCACAATTTAAGCAGCTACTAGTCTTTTATCATGGCATCATTATAAGGAAAAATTAGCAAACTCAAGGATCCTTAAAATGTTCTCAATTTTGTCTTAAAATTTTTGCGAAAGGGTAATAAAGAGTAAGGTGAACACCGAGTAGAAGCAGGCAGTAGAGCCATGCATCTGAGTAAATAAGCCTTTCTTGGGGGACACCTTCCTCGCCCAGCAGGTGACTTCCCAGGAGGCAGCAGGAAGGGTGGAGGGGAAGAATGAAACCTGCCACCTGGCAGACGAGCTAAACCCATCGTGGGGGCCAGGGCGCGACACGTGTGCAGCCAGAGCACCCGTGGCCACACGTTTATCCAAAGTACACTCAAATAGGAGCTGAAAGTCACTTTTATTTAAGTCTCTGATTTTTAGTTTCAAATGGAACTGACAAGAAGTGAATTATTGGCAGATATATCATTTTTAAATGTACTTTTTGTGGGCCATTTAGATCCACCAGGAGCACTGGTAAGTGATAAAAACCACTCCATTCTACAGGACTTCCCTGCTCATCCTGGGCTCAAGACACCTAGGACTCAAAGAGATTGTTGTCCCATCCACTAGGAGAAAAGCTACAGCCCCTTTTTGAGAATCTCAGAACTCTGAATATGTAGGAAGATGGATTCAAGATTTTCAGCATCTGGAGAAATGACTTCATTAAAATAGGAGTCCTAGAAAGCATGGGGGTGATGTGAGGAGAAGATCGCTGCACAGAAAGGAGGGAGGCGTCCATGTGACACTTGTTCTTGGGCCGGTAACGTGGGGGTCACTGGACTGCCACCTTCCTTCTCGCTTTGGCTCCAGCTTGCTGTTTATCCCTGGGGCGCAGTCAGTTTTTCTCACTTCAAAACCGTTTGTACTTGCCTGAGGGGTCCGTGTCCTATGTGTCTAGACAGTAGCCTGCAGAGAAAGACAGTGCTGTGCCCGGATCCCCCCTCCTCTTTGTGAGGAGCTGCCTCCCAGTGTCATTGCACACTCCAGTGGCACACACACCACAGTGGCAATGTCCTTCATTCTCTGATTCAGTGACATTTGCTAGAGCTTGAGCTACGTGACAGGTGCTATTCTAGGCAGGGGTAGAGAGCAGTTAAGAAGTAGACTGTCTTCTCACACAAAGCAGATGTCCTACTGGGGAGACAGAGATCTCACACAGGCCTGCAAGCATGTGCGTGCAGATATGCACACAACATTAGAGAGTTACGGTGCCAGAAAGCTAGTTTGAAGAGGTCACAAGAGACTGGGTGGCTACTCTACATTTGGTCCTAAAAAAGGCCTAAGACTTATGTTTAAGTTGAAATCTGAACGACAAGAAAAACCAGCCAGAGGAAAAGCATTGAAGCAGAGGAAATGGCTGAGTCTCTGGAGAGACACGGGCTTGGCGGTGGCTTCCAGCGCTACAGTCCCACAATCCCATACCCCACAAGGCACAGGAAAGACTCCATGACAATGAAGCACCTGTCCCCAAGTGTCAGCAGTGCCATGGATGAGGACCCCACATGAGAAGAAAAACAGAAGAGCCGATGTGACTGAAGCAAGAACTACTGGATTTGATGCTAAGTCTACTGGGAAGGATGGGCAGGGTGCTCATGCAGCGCCCCGTGAACTGCAGAAGGACGGGCAGGCACTCACACAGTGCCCCGTGAACTGGATTTGATGCTAAGTCTACTGGGAAGGATGGGCAGGTGCTCACACAGCGCCCCGTGAACTGGATTTGATGCTAACTCTACTGGGAAGGACGGGCAGGCACTCACGCAGCACCACATGAACTGGATTTGATGCTAACTCTACTGGGAAGCTCCTTGAAGATTTGAATCAGAGAAGTGACGTGTGCTGATTTACACTTCATAAAGATCACGGCTCAGATCTGTCTTCCTTGCTGCCTCCCTTCTTCTCTCTCTTCTTTCTTCCCCACTCTCATTTAACTTAGGCCTTTCTGCCAAGTGCGGTGCTGGGAACTGACTGAACCACCTTTGCTTCGTGTTTTGTCGGTGCTTCTGAATATTATTCAAACATATCAGTGAAATGACACCGTTTTTGCTCCCTTTCTGAGGACACTGAATGTCACCCGTGGCCATTCTGTCTGCACCCCTGTACGTAGCATCTTTCTCATGCATCCTGGGACAGTCTTGGCCTTCTGGATTCTACGAATAAAGGCCCGGAAGTATCCTCCAACCCGGCTCTGAGTCACTACGCGTGTAAACGTGAGTGTCGTGAAGATCACCTCCCAGCCACTGTCTTCCTTGTCCTAAGTGACTTCTCCTCACTCAGTGCTCTGCAGGGCTCCGAGCCATTGTGGCTCCGCTCTGCGCCCCCCGCTCTGCGCCCCGAGGATGACAGGGAGCAGCTTCCCAGAGCAGCCACAGGGCTCCTAATGAAGGGCGGGTTTCCATCCAGGGCTGCACTCAAGTCCTGTGTTTTCCTCTGACTCCCTACACACCATCATTTTGAATGGAGACTCAGATGGAGGGAGCCCCGTTTGAATGAATCACAGTCAGAAAAGAAGCCAGTTCAGCCCCACAGGAACAGGGGCACCCAGACTCACCGCGGCAGAGGGAGATGATGTATGTCTCTCTTGTTCTGCTTTTAAAATAAACATATCTGAACAAGCCTGGGCTGCTCCTCCCCGTCTATCTCATTTCATCCCTCCCGCATGCACGTCATTCCTGAGCTGGGAAGGGGATTAAGACGTTGGTAGGAGTATTTAGGGGAGAAGATTCTAGACTAGGATCGAGGCCAGGAAAAGAAGCAGAGCTCAGGCTGGGGCTGGGCCAGGACTGAGGTCCGGCTGAGGCCATCCCTGGAGACGAATGGGGTAAGAGAGAGAGAAGGAACGCAAAGGCGACAGCGCTGTGGGCAGCCTTGCAGACAGGGCGGTGTGGGTGCGAGTCCCCAGGAACCTGCTGTCACTGGCCGGATAACAAAGCAGCTGAGACTGACTTGGCCCTGACAGCGGGGCCTGCTAAAGCTCACCCAGTCAGAGGCTGAAGCTAATCAGGCAGCATGCCTACTCTGCATTTGGTTTGCTTTTACCTCTTCATTACTGGATTTCCTTTCATGTCGACTATTTTTATGCTTCTTGCACAATAGCTGGGCAAAATATCTGCTTATAAAGAACTGACCCAAACCATTTCTTGTGTTTAAATGCTACAAATGTCATGAAAATGTCAGATCTTTTACAAGAAACTTGAAAGGTAAAATGAGAAACAGCTCTGAAGAGACCCCGAGGACCCCGAGGTCTGAGTGGCCACAGGGCTCTCTAAAAGCGACCACCCAGCCTGCGGCTGGAGCAGCACGTGTCCCCTGGGCTGCTGCACCCTCGACGCCCAGGACACACGGCTCCCAGAGCCAGTGAGAAGTGCGTCTCCAACAGCCGTCTGCACCCCTCTGAATTGGGGAACATTTGCAAGTGGAACCTAAGGCAGTAGATCTGGCTTTTAAATAAAAAAGTTACATTTAAATCGGTCTCTGTTCTTCATAAGCTAAACACCATTTGCCAGTTCTCAGTCCCCATCTGAGCTTCACCCACACACCAGCCACAGAGTCTGGGCCTTGGGGAGGCTGTGGTCAGCCCGGTGTCCGGTCAGCTAGCTAAAGATAACCAGCTCGCTCACTCCCTGGCTTGGGACTGCACCAGAAAGAGCGCCACAGAATAGCCAAAAACTATATTTTAAAAAAATGTAACTTGAAGAGATGGTGTAAAAAAGCTCATACTTTTTCCATGAACTTAAATGTTCTCTGTAAGAGTAACTATATCAGGCCCAAGTAAAGCCCGGTGTTTTCTTTCCTAGCTCCTCCTCTCACTGGATGCTGCACTGTTGCTGGAGGGACGCCTTGTTCTCAGTGGAGAGGAGCAGGGTGAATGGGAGCAGGGTGGGCCTCAGCGACATGGCGGGGACCGCATCTAACTGTCCCCTGACCCCTGCGTGCCAGGACGGGAAGGATACTGATTTCATTATCTCTCTGCCGGAGAAGGTCTTGTAGCTTTCTATATTCCTCCTCTCCTCCTGGCTCCTGGCTGTCTTGAGGTTCTTGGCTTTCACAGGAGACTGCACTCTTCCCCAGGGGCTTCTTGTCGCTCAGTAGTTTCTGTAAGTTGAAACAGAGATTTGTGCCCATGTCTTTATTCCAAATTTCTTTGCTTCTTTTTTTTGGGGGGGTGGGATATTGAGGATTGAACCTAGGTACATTCTACCTCCGAGCTATACCCCCAGACCTTTTTATGTTTTTCTTTCTTTTTTTTCTTGGTGGTACTGGGATTGAACCCAGGGGCATTCTACCTCTCAGCTACACCATCAGCCCTTTTTTATTTTTTTAAATTCTGAAATAGGGTTTCACTAAATTGCAGAGGGCCTGGCTAAGTTGCTGAGGCTGACCATGAAACTGTGACCCTCCTGTTTCAGCCTCCCAAGTCCTAGGGCAATACAGGTGTGGCCTCCGTGCCCGCTTCTTTGTTTCTTTGGCTCTTTTCCCCTTACCAATCCCGGCACACATCAGGCGTGGCTGCCGTTCCTGCCTCCTCGTCTTGCGTGCAGTCGCTTTTGTGCCGTGTCCTCCCCCGTCTACCTGCCTTCATCTCGCCCCTCTTCCCTAGGTTTATCTCTTACCTAAACTGGAGAACTCCTCCTCAGACATTACTCCTTGGGTTCTCTTCCCTCTCTCCTAACACCACACCACCTCATTAACATTTTCCATGTAGAAATCAGCACTTATGTGTTAAAACGATTCTTTGTATATGTCTTCTCCATGATTATGCATTCAACACTGCCTCCCCGTGCCTAGCCCACAGCCCACTCACAATAAATGCCTATTATCTTACTAAAGTATGCAAAACTATAAGTAAGGGAGAAGTAAAAGTTAATGACATTCCCACTTCCTTACCAGGAAAGGTAAAACTTAAAGCGGAGGAAAAAAAAACACTGGTGAATTTTAAGGCTAAATCAAAACTGCTAAAAAATGCAGGACACAATTCTCTTGATATTGCTTAAAAATAAATGGTCTTTTGAACATGGAGCTATTCTGTGTAGAAGAGAGAGATTCTTGGTAAAAGAGTTAGAAGCCCGTGGCCTGGGCTAATTTACTGGGAGGGAGCCGCATCTGTGGGGCAGGCCAGCGAGCCACCGTGTTGGTTCTGAGCTCACGCCGTTGGCTATGGGGACCCGTGAAGCCAGGTCTTAACTTTCCAAGGGCTGGTCAACTAGAAAAGCTTTTACTGCAGTTGAGCATGGCAGGAAATGGCTCCTACTGGAGGAAATATTACATTTACCTTCAAATGGTGAAAACAGTGATGGATTTTACGCATATCAGCGCCAACCTCCAGTCTACTCTCTGGATCCTGGTCTTCCAGAAAGGATGTTATTAGTTTTTCCAGCCTAAAAATACATAATGCATGAGGAGGGAGGTATGAGTTAGAAACTTTAGAAATTTTAATGGCATTACTTGTTTGGTTAACATTTGAAGCACAGGATATTATTCCTACTTCTTTGCAGAAACACTAGAATATTGTTATTTGACTATGAAAACTAAGGGGAAAACATTGATAAAGTAAAATCTATAAATGATGCAATTATTTGACCAATTTCCAATGAATTTTCTCATATGCTGCTTTCAATAATATAATGGATTTGACTTCTACAATATATCCATTCTAGCCAAACTGAGTTTCTTTTTATTATTTTATTCTTTTTTCTTCTCTTCTTTTTTCTTTCTGTTTTTTTTCTTTCTTTTGATATTAAGAATTAAACCCAGGGGTATTCTACCTCTGAGCTCTACCCCCAGCCCTTTTTAATTTGAATTTTTTATTTTATTTTTATTTAGGGTCTAAGTTGCTGAGTATCTGAATTGGGGAGGTTGGCCTCAACCCTAAAATCGTCCTGTCTTAGCCTCCCAAGTACTGGGATTACAGGCACATGCCACTGTGCCAGGAGCCAAACTGAATTTCTCCTACACCATAGCTAGAGAAAGTGGTGTGAAATACATTTCTTTTATTAGATTCATTTAAAATTCATGCTGTCAGCCTCAGCTGGCCTCGCAGTGATGCTCCATAATCCTTTTAGTCATTCCTGGTTGGTCGATAGCCTCACAGTGGCTATTCCAGGTCTTTCCATCACCCCAAGGCTACCTCTACTCTTTCGGTCTCCATCAGTAAAGTGGCTTCTCACCACACTGAGAAAGTCAAGCTGGTTCAAGCAGACTCCCTGGGCTCAGAGTGGTCCTGCCTCATTCGCAGGTGCTCTTCCTTCTTTTATGAACTCGGAGTCACATCTTTCTACTTCCTCAGGTGACCTCTTGCCTGAGGCTCTCCCTTCTTCCAGGGCTTCCCCGATTCATCACCTCTTTTCTCTTCCTCTCTTCTCTGCACTGACCCTTTGCTCTCTGCTTACAATGTTTCCATGTTTTTCCTATCTGCAGACTATACAAAACAGAAAACAAAACAGTCCCCTTGGAAGGAGCCACCGGCCGCGCTCTTCTGCCGCCCTCGTGTGCTTCCTAGCACCACGCGTCCGTGCTGCATTCTGTGCGTGCCCCGTGAGCATCATGAGGCAACTCCTGCCTCTAATTGATTTTAAGCTCCCCCCTCCCACACACACTAGGTTCTCAAGGCAAATGTGTTCATTAGTTAATGGATTCATTTTCAGGGGAGTCATCGCCTCTATGTTGAGCTGGAACTCTCGGAAAGGATGGTGTTGGATGGCAATCAATAGCTGAAATGCTAGGTATCAAAATGCAGCCGCAACACATTTTTCTAGCATTATTATGAAAATATTTGTATTCTTTGAGCATCTTTAAAAACTGGATGCATTTCCTTCCCACTGTTACTGTCAGCCCACCCGAGATACAATGATTTCTATCACAGAGCAGCCGTGGGCTTCATTTTCATCTCTTCCTGTAATCTGTGACCTGTGGCAGCTGAAGTTTGAAAATGTGGGTGTTATAGTTAGATATCAAATGTCCCCTAAAGAGCTCACTTATCAATGTTTGGAGCTGATTTAATTGAGTTATGAGGGTTGTAATGGATTTATCTGGGTGGTGAGCCAGGCCAGTAGGGTGTGGCTGGTGGTGGGTCCCTGGGGGTGCGGCCTTGGGGATTATATAAATGGTTCCTCCTCCCCTTGCTTGCACTCTCTTGCTTCCAGCCTCCATGATGTGAGGAGCACAGCCCATGTGCTCTCCCTGGGCCTCCCACCGCCATGCCCTGAAATCTGTGGTCCCCAGCCTCACATGGACTGAACCTGAAACCGTAAGAAAATAAATCTTCCTTCCTCTAAGCTACATGGTCAGGTCTTTAGATTATGGCTGTAAAAATGCTGACCAGAACAGTGAGACAATTTATATTGCAATTCTTAAGGGGTTTCTTCAGGTGGAGGGGAACTTGTTGCTTATACTGTTTAATTATTGATAATGTTTCTTTGTAAAATAGAACTTCAAACCACCAGATGCATGGAGATACATTTTTGATATAACGATTTTTAGTTTTTGGTATAAAATATTAAAATACATGTTTATGAACAAAAATCAAAACAAAAACAAAGTGAATAAATTAAGAAGCAAAAGCCTGTCCCCTGCCCCACTGCCATTCCCTTTCCTTATCCACTCTCAAGTCCCCGGATGCATGGCAACAGCTGGAATATTCTAGTTCTTAACAACTTTAGTTCTTAATGAAGCAGATACCTACAGCTAATGTATTCACTTGTAGATTATCCTTGTCTTTACAAAAATGAAATCACACTTTGAATACTATTATTATTATTACTATTTGCAGTACTGGGGATTGAACCCAAGGCCTCACACATTCTAGGCATGCACACTTCCACTGAGCTACATTCCCAGCCCTTTTTATTTTTTATTTTGAGACAGGGTCTTGTTGAGTTGCCCAGGCTGGCCTCAAACTGGAGATCCTCCTGCCTCAGCCTCCCGAGTACCTGGGATGACAGGCATGTGCCACTACACACAGCTCATTTTTCTAAAGTATTCATCGCAGATCATCTTCCACATTAGTACATATACTGTAAAGCAATTTCACTTTTAATGGCTCTGTAATAGTCTATAATATGGTCGCACCATTCCTGTTCTTTTTTTTTTTTTTTGCAGTACCGGGTATTGAACGCAGGGGCGTTCTACCTCCAAGCTACACCCCCGGCCCTATTTTTTATCCTTTATTTTGAAACAGGGTCTCACGAAGTTGCGGAGGGCCTCACTAAGTAGCTGAGGCTGGCCGCGAACCCGGATCCTCCGGTCTCTGCCTCCCAAGTACTGGGATTACAAGCGTGCGCCACCACGCCCGGCTGTTCCTGTTCTGATAGATGCTGCGGTAACATGTTCATTGTTGCTACTGTAACCCATGAGGATGCCGGGTCCACACTTAATGACGTGTTTACTCATATTTTCCTGGAATACTTGGAACAATTCTGAAATTTTGAAAATCATGATGCGTTCTAGGTTTCTCTAAGTGAAAGCACTTGGTGGCTTCCAGTGTCCATGAAATTTCTAGCAGATAATGTTAGGTTGTCAGCAATAATCAATTCTTCCTGCTTGCATTTTCTTAGAACGTTACTTCTCCTCTGCAGTTTGGTCATAGGGCGTATGTTCTAGGAAAGCTTCTTTGGGGGAGGGCTGCGGTGGGATTCTAGCTCAGGAGCAAGCACTGTGGGACGTGAGCCTGCCGGTCAGTAGCGTGGCGCTGGCAGGCGGTCAGCCTCGCTGGGCTGTGGCTAGCCTATCAAGGCCACTGTCCCACACTGCACAGCACAGGAGACGAGGATGCCCAGGGATGATCTAAAACTGGGTGAGAACTGCCTGCTGCCACGTAAGAGTAAGAGCTGGGCCACTCTGCTCGCTCTAGGACGCAGTGATCGGTACGTGGCTAAGAATGCATATCCGGCCGCTCCACGTGGGGTTTTGTTGTCAGCACTTAGACCACAGAGTCGCTTTAGATAAGAAAAATGCCTGTGCTTTTCTTTGGACATTTGGTTTATTTTTTAAGTTATTTTCTTATCAAACAAGGACTTGGTCAAATAATTAAAATGCAGAAAAATGCTTAATTCACATGTTTCTGATGTACTTACTACTTTTAAGAGTTGAGAGTGAACAAATGATCTCAAATTCCCTGCATGTTCTTATCTCCCATATTAGTTCCAAGTTTGTACCTAGTCCCTGCTCCCACCGAGGGGTCTCCCGGCGGCCACAACCCTGCTGGGTGCTGGGGAATGTTTACAGAAAAGGCTCTGAGGAGGTCAAGTGAGTTCAACGAAGTCTGTTCCTTAGGAAAAGCTCAAGTCAAAAGGCAACTTTATTTACTTTTTCTCTATTTTCACTACAATAAAAGGAGGAAAAAGAAACTCATAGGGAAAAGAAAAAAAAGTCTAGCATTGAGTTCTAGTCTATATGGACAAGAGATATGACAGATGCTCCAAGTGTGTCTGAACACAGTGATCTGGCTGGAGGTCGGTGACAGATGTTTGATGACTCTTCCTAGCTCCACGAAATTGCCTGTTGATGAGGGATCTCAGCTAGCCCGTGGGCCCATCATATTATAGATACTGATAACTGGCCACATAATTAGGATTGGCCATACTCCCCAATATGTGCGTCACCCCCTGAGACCACTGTACTCTCCTCCTTCTGCTCCCCGTATTCCTCATGAAAAAAAAATGAAGTTCTGACTGTAGTCATTTGCCCACAGAAACTCATATTTAAAAGCATGAATAAAAAGGCAAAACAAGCTCCTTACCATTAACTAGCCTATACTGTTAGCAAGATAGTCTTTTATGCTATTTGCATACATCGTTTCTTCAATCCTTACACCAACTCCATGAGAAAAGGACCACTGTTATCCCCGTATCACAGGTGATGAAACTGAAGTACAGAGAGGTTGAATATCTTGCCTAAGGTCACACAGGAAGCAAACAGCAGAGTCAGTATTCAAACTCTGGTAGGCTGACTTTAGAATATAAGTTTTGTTTTGTTTTGTTTTTGTTTGTTTTTTTATGGTGCTGGGAATTGAACCCAGAGCCTTGTGCATGCTAGGCAAGTGCTCTACCACTAAGCCACATCCCTAGTCCCAGAATACAAGTTTTGAAGCACAATGCTTACCATACTATTGCAAAGCTACTAAGTTTATTTAAATATCATACTGCGCAATGTGTTCCTAAAATGGGGACTCGCACCAACTAGAATTGCACGAGGAGGTAAGAAGGTAGCTGAACATGCAGGCGGGGCTGAGTGGCGGTGCATACATCTTAACGAGGCATGGACCAGCGAGAAAGTTGGAAAAGAGTCAGCTGTTACCACATGAGGAGATTAGTTAAATGAACTATGACATAGTTAGAGGCATAGTTTAGCAGGCATTTAAAATGACTGTAAAGTGGTATGTATGCTCATGCATGTGAAATAGTCATGATGTATATGGATAGGTTAACAATGAATTCCTTTGCAAGGACTCTGTGAGTACGCGCACATGCACACACACACACACACACACACACACACACACACACATACACACACAGGCACAAAGACAGAAGATAAGAGACCAAAAGACACAAAGGAAAGAATGAGAGAAGGAGGGTGAGTGGGAGGAGAGGGAGGGAGCAGATCAGCGATCCTGAAGCTTTCGGCCAGCTGCCTGTGGCTCAGGAGCATTTATCATTTCCACGCAAAAACGACGACTAGTGAAACAAGCTAAGCTCGCTCTTCTGCAATATTTTTATGAGTACGTTACATTTCGATGTTTATTATTAAAATAAATGCATCATTTATACATTGAATGTGATTAAGATGTTCTCATTGTTCTCGACCTTTGTAAAACAATTTGTGACAGTGTTCTTGTCAGCATTAGCTTCTAGAAGAGGGCTGGGAACCATCCCTCCATGGCACTGGTTGTAGGAAAGTTGGGAGATAAGAGGAACAGAGCATTAATAACAAGAGAAAACCTGGCCAGGTCCTAACAACCCAGGTCCTCTATGGGAGAGTGCCTGCAGGAGAGGGAGAGGGAGGGATGTGGCTCTGCAGTCAGGGCAAGATTACAGGAGTGTCCTGCAGCACAGTATTCTTCCAGGAAATTTACCAAAAACAGGGCTGGGGAGTGCAAAGCAGTGAGACTCTCTCCTCTGGTACTGAACTGGAAAGAGCAAAAAGCACGAAAAATATTCCACGTGGTGAGTCGGGGCTGGTCTGTGATAGGACCTTGGAAATACCCGGAATCCCAGAGCTGATAGCTCTTAGCTTGTCTGTCTCCGCACTGGTTTTGGGAGAGGTGTAGATAGCTCATCCCAAAGAGCTAGAAAGGAGTTCGGACGTAAGAAGCTAGCTGGTATTAATTTTACCCAAAGTACCAAAATCTGCCTGACTTGTACCAATCATTTTGTCACTAAAGATGGCTCCACCAGGAGTAGGTTGTCTCTGACAGGATTAGGCAATGGGGAACTACTGTCACATATTACCTGAACAAAGATCTGAAAAAGAACTGGAAAAAAGTAATGAAGACATAAAGATTCATAGCTGTTCACTTCGAGGAATATAAAGATGAAGATTGGAGAACAGTTACACAATGGAAAGTAACTGATGGTGGCGGGATGAGAAATGTGGTGAGCTTAACTCAACAACCTCGCTGGGTCAAACTTTTCCTATTTGTAAAATGTGCAAATAATACCATCTCTAAACTATAAGTTCAATGAACTAAGATAATGCAAGGAACAAAGAGTGAGTATTGTGTGGTCTATTAATGCCTTGCTATTGAAAGTATGAACAGTGGGTCAACCTTACAGGCATAACCTGGAAGAGCTTTATTTTTATTATTTAAAATATATTTTCACTTTTAATTAACACACAGAAATGGTGCATATCTATGGGGTATCACATGACATTTCAACACACGCATACAACGGGTATGATCAGATCAATGTAACTGCTGTGTCTGTCACCTGAGACATTTATCATTTCTTTGGGTTAAGAACATTTGAAATTCTCTGTACTAGCTGTTTTGAAATATTCCATTAGTTGTTGTTAACTATAGTTTTCCTACTCTGTGACAAAATCCTGGAAGGAACCCCCATACCCACTAACCATCCTCACCCTGGAAGCCTTTTGGAAATGGAGACTCTCAGGCTCCATCGCAGAGCCACTGCAGGAGAATTTGCCCTTCACAATATTTCCCCGCGATGCGTATGCACACTAGTGTATAAGAGGCACTGCAGGAAGACAGTCAGGATATACAAAGCCCTGGAGACCAAATGAGTAACACACTTGAAATGTGAAATGGGAGAGGAACCAGCATCCATCGATGGCCACCTATGTCCTGGGCACTGTGCTACTGTCTTTACCCATGCATCTTTTTCAGTGGAAAAAGAACTAAAGGGGGCTCTCACAGCTGCTTGTCTCTATAACTGCCTTCTTCCAATTATTTTATTATTACTCTCATTGGACATCCATTCGAAAAGCCAGGCACTTTCACATGTGTTTTATTGTTCGTCTGTACCCTGACTCTATAAATCGTCATCCTTCTTTCATAGGTGAGGACACAGAAGCTCAGAAACATGAAGACATTTGCACTGGGTTACTGAGGTAGGAACCTTTGAAAACAGGCCTTTTGCATCAGGAATCCCCATTCTTTCCATTCATATCGCAAAGACTCTCAACCCAGAAAATTGTCTCCCACTTGCCATAATTCCTGGCCTATTCCATTTGTATTTTCAATTCCAGACTTTCCTGCAGACTTTTCTGATAGTGAGTAAAGATGCAAACAAGGTTGATGAGCCCAACAAATCAACTCTGTGTCTGCCGTTTCAAAGAAGAGCTTTCAACAAGCTGTAATGTTGAGGGCTCTTGAGACTCAATAGTGGGGGGCGGAGGGAGACCTTCTCTTGACTTTGCAAACAGATGGCCTTCTCCTCTGGGCCGTGGCCCCTAACCACATGCACTGCTGGAATGGCACGCGATTTACAAAAGGGAAGTCCAGAAAACAACAATAAATTCACAATTATGACTAGCTCCAGCCCACAGGCCATGGAAAAGTCAGGGCCGAGACCGTGCCAATAGGACAGGACCAAGGGAAGCTACACAAATACTTCTGGGGGTCATTAGTTTAAGTTTGCTTTTTCTTAGATTCTGCTGAAAGAATCATTCCCAATGGGCTGTAAGGTGGTTGGTTACTTCAAGAGTCTTTCCTTTTAGAAGCCCCTGCTTTGGGACAAGTATTCTAGGTATTCTGTCTATTCTGTGCGCTCCCCTCACCCTGACCAGTATATAAGAAACAAGCATCCTCACGTGCGAGGGATTGAGCTCAGTGCCAGTCACTCTGCTGGAATGGGCCTTTGTAAATAACGGGGGGGGGGGGCTGAAAGTTCATGGTTTTGGTGATGCAGAGGAGATTCCGCTGCAGAGTTTTAAGATTTATCTTAGTAAGGCACATTTCCTTCACCTCCACAAAAACACTGTTACATGGCACCTCAAATGCACAGATGCACAATTTCTTGATACTTTTTGTGATCTGAAATAGAAAATGTGAAAAGTCAAAATTACAATCCAGACTGGGTTGCCTCTTGAGGGGGGAAGATACGACCTGTTTATAGGAATATGCGTTCACAGCCAGATCCTTCCCATTTATGGAAATTATTTTGAAACTATTTTAAATGAACTAAACTTCCAACACTAAAGACATTTTACAAGCTCTTTTAAAATGCAGTGACAAAGGTTTTTGAAAGTTATAAAAATTAATTTTGTTTTTGTCAATCTAGATTTTCATATATCCAGTTTACTTAGAGGTGTTATATCTTGTGTGATCAAACATTTTAACTTTAGCGGGCAGAGAAAAGCTCAGTGGTGGTTTAGAACAAATGAAAATAAGATGAAAACAGCTGGCCTGCCTGAGGGGCGGTGCGGCGGGTTGACGGTGGGGGCCAGGTCTCAGCCACAGCTGTCCCCTGCACCCCGAGTCGGCAGGAGAGTGGCCTGGGACCTCTCGCCATGCATTCCCATCACCTCTTGCAGGAGGCCAAGGCTGGTGTGCTGACACCTAGCTGTGTGCCAGAAACACAGCTGTGCAACAGCGCCAGTGTGCTAGAAGGCACTGAGCCATGGAGGACCCCCAAGAAGGAAGGGCGTGGCACCTGGCTGGACTGCCTGGGAGACTGTGGGCAAAACTGACTGAGCTTGGGCCGAGGTTGAGGTGCTGCAGGAGTAGAAGCAAGGGCCGGACCAGCTCAAGGTGTGGGTGCAGCTGAGCATAGGCTGTGGGTCCTGAGGACATTGGAGGGGCTTTGCTGCACACCCCCTCCTGACTTCCCAGGCCCCACTGGGTCCCAGCCTACAGGTGTCCCGACAGTCAGAAGTACCGATTCCACCTGCAGAGTGTGAGGCCCCTTCATGGTGCTGTTGGTGAGCAAGGAGCCATGGAGCTCCCCACCTGTGGCCGTGTCACAGTCTCTGTCCCTCCGCCTCTGCGCAAGCCTGCCTTGGCTCAGGTCCAAGCAGTTCCCAGCCGAGCACCCCTTCCCCGGCCCTGACTGCTCCGCAGCATGTGAACCTGAGTGTCTCCACAAATCCACAAGGAAGGAGAAACTCACTTCCAGCAAAGAGAATGGCCATGTGGCAGGGCGGGGCAGAGAAGCTTCGGCAGGGAACCTGGCGGCTGGACATGCAGAAGACAAGTCATATCTTGGAAGGGAGCAATGACAGGCAGCAGAATGAGGCAGAAAAGGCCTCCAGTCATTCTGGCTGAGAAGTTAAATTGCATAAATGGCTTAGGAAAGTGTGTAGCATAGAGAGAGACCCAGGGAAAGGCTGAGAAGAGAAATGGAGAACGCAGAAAAGCTGCCCAGAGAGCTCCTCTGGCCGGAGCATGCAGAGGTGCAGAGGTGGGGTCCGGGGAGAGAGGGGAGCTGGGAGGGTGAGGATGGAAGGTGGGGAAAGGCGGGGGGAGAGGACGGGAGAGGAGAGGAGGGCCTTAGGAGGGCACAACCAGGGCATGCCTATAGGAGAGTTTATTGGGAAACCTAAAAATTAAGGGCCAGCTGTTAACGGGCTGACTACCAAAGCTACCTGTCCCCGTGACTCAAGCTTTGCTGAGTTCACAGACTTGCCTGACAGTTCCCTAATTTGAAGGAGGAGATATGGACACTTTCCCCACCCTTTGCGCCACATCTCTGAACTCTTTTTCTATAGTCCGTCTTATATGAAATTAAATTTGTAGACAACATTAAAGTTTAGAGGCAAACATTTCTTAACCGATTTCTTTAGCAAAAATGTTAATATTCTTGACTTAATATGCAAAAATGAAGAATATATATAGTAGTATTATATAATTATATGTATATTTAGACAGAAAACTTGCAAAAATGTTCAAAGACAGATTAAAGACTTTGTCATGTAAATGTACAAAGTAAATCGTTGTGGGTAGGTGTCCATTTGACAAATTATTTTATTCTGTCATATGGAAAAAAGTACATTGCTGTTTAGAAATGTGTTGATTTAATATTGAATCTAAAGCAATTGGATGTAAATCGAATCACCCATTATTATTGAGTTATATATTAAATTGAAGATGGGTTTACAAGGTAAAGTAAGATCCTAAGATGCAGTAAAATAATAATAAAGAATATTAAAAACTTAAATTAAATATTTGAAGAAAATCACCACTAAATTGTTAAAACAATGATGCAGGAGCTATACAAAGAAAAGTAAAAATTTAGAGAGGGATCAAAGAGGACAAGAGCACACTGGGAATCTTACCATGCTCTTGGCGGGAGCATACTCTCTCAAAATATCTGTCAGTAACCCTTACAGTAGACCCAATAAATGCCAATGCAGTTTTTCAGCAAAAATACATATATAGGCACAACCCACAATATTTTGTATACAAGTTCTGAGTGAAGGGGGTCCACGAATCCCCCAAAGTCTGTATGTGGAGTCCACAGAACTCCTGTTGGAGATGCCCACATATATTAATATGGAAAGATATTACAATGAAATGAAACACCAATGAAGAAAACAACAAATAAAGTCTGGGTCCATCTTTATTAAAATACATATTTATACATATTCATGAAAACCCCTGAAAGGTCACAGCAGATAATACTAGCTGTTATCTTTGAGTCGTAGAATCACAAGCGACTCCCATCCTCTCTGCTTTTCTTTGTCCATTATCACTGTTGCACCATGAACATTAATTGTTTGCAAGATAAAAAAATTATAAAGACCTTATAATTCTCACGGAAAATTTAACAAACTCAATGGATATAATTCTGAAGTGGAATTTAGAACGACTCATGTGAATTTCCCTGAGAAGAGTGCTTTGGGAGAGAGGTCTGCCTTCCTTGCTTTGGTGTTCTTGACATGAACTGCACAGTGCCACCCAAGGCTGTCCCTGCGGCTGCTCCAGACAGGCTTGAGCTGTGGCGATGACCTAGTTACTTATCTCGTGGCTCTGCTCACAGTGGTCAGTGGCTACTCCTGCATCTGTTTATCTGTTCTCTGTGCAGGCCATCGGGAACCAGGTGTTAGGCACTGATGTCATTTATTATTCCCACAAGTGCCCATTTTCACACTGTGGGCTTTCTTTAAGTGGCATAACCCATAAAAAACTGTAATTAGAATAAACATTTGTTTCAGGAAGTCTTAAAAATACCCAGCTCCATGTATATGCAAACTTTTCCTATGAAAAAGTTCTTAGGGAAAGCAAGAGAGAAATGCAAATATTCTTGATGTGATGAAGGGTCTCATTCCTTCTTTAAATAATTTCCCAGAGCTCACAAAACTCAATGAGAAAAGAGCATTAACATTGAGAAAGCATTAAATATTTGGAAGAATAAAACAGAACATTCATGTTTTCGCACCCAAAACTTTCTAACTTAGAAGCAAGTGCTTGGACTTCTGATGAAAGCGCCGTCTGGGCCCAAAGAACCCAACGCGTCGACCGTGATCCAGTAACTGGAGTTGCCAGTTGCTCCTCATCCTTCTTTATTTTATTATCTGCCTTCGATAGCCAGTCATTTGGCTTATTAGAACCCAAAGCACTTAAATTTTGGAGGATAAAATAATCATTAAAGCACAGAAACAGCCCTGAGGTGGAGACAGGCCTTTTTAATCATATTAGATAACCATTTCTTAAGAACTCAAATACTTCCACAAACTACCCAAGGATAATTAATCCAAGCTGTAGACCATGCTTTTAGTTTTGGTTTTAATATCTTCAAAATGTAGTGTCAGGACCAAAAACACTTTGTACCAAAGTGGAGAAACTTCATCTGTAGTGAATTATATCTTATGAATGATTTCAGAGGTCTAATTTCTTATAAAATGAGAGAGAGGTGCATTAGCCATTAATAACCTCTGGGATATTTAATCCATAAAAGTTGAGGTTACTGCTGGATAGCCAGCCGCGATTAGAAGCTGGAAAGGATGACTAGGCACCAAGAGACGTGAATTCAGGACCACATTAGCAGATAATCCATCAAAAAAATTTGTTAAAGATTTCCTGATTATGTGGGCCTCATGAGGGTTTCTCCTCTTTGGGTGTATGAATTAACTGATAAGTACTAACCTCGATGAAAGATGTTTCTCAATTCTCTACCACTGAGACTTCTTAGAAAAGAACTACATTTAGGGCTTAAATTTGCCATTGCATAAAGAGAGGTTCTAAAAGGGAGGGAATACAAGTCAAGAATGTGCTACCTTACTCATTTTGATATTATTCAGAGAGCATTGATTGACTACCTATCATGATCTAGGTATTGGGTATATAAAGATGAATAAAACACATTCAAGTCTATTTACCTTAACGTCCTCCAGATTTTTATCTTTAAAAATCTTTGAGGGTGTTCAATGGTTCTTTTTAAACAAAAGGTATAATTATATTAACTAATTATTTGGTTTTGTTTTGAGACAAGGTCTCACTCTTTTGCTGAGGCTGGTCTTGAACTTGAGATCCTCCTGCTTCAGCCTCCCAAATAGCTGGAATTATAGATGTGCGCCTCTATATTTGCCTCCTAACTAATTGTTTTTAAGGCAAAAGTATTCATGGAAATTATGCAAATAAAAATAGAACTCTGGTCATAAAAAACAAAGCTGAAATAGGGTTGCACCTATTGCA
Organism: Glis glis; assembly: GCA_004027185.1. Classification (NCBI taxonomy): domain Eukaryota; kingdom Metazoa; phylum Chordata; class Mammalia; order Rodentia; family Gliridae; genus Glis; species Glis glis. Next base: position 139,530 of record PVJS01000258.1, read on the forward strand.
GTGGACATGCATATAGTAAAAAATTATTTGTGGCTTTTGTGGAATTCAAATTTGACAGGTCATCCTGCATTTTTATTTGCTCAATCTGGCCATGGTGAGGCCTGTCAGCCTTCAGGCTTCAAGCTGATCTGTGGGCGCTTGCTGCTGGGGTGTGCAGACCCAGGCCCCCAGGAGGCCCCCACAACTGCTGCTAGTTAATAGCTCATTCACTAGTAATACAGTGGAAGCTAGGTCCAATGCTACTGCTCTGCTCTGAAAGAATAAAAAGTACTTCAGGCACTGCCTACAGCATCTAAATATTTCCACACTAATGATACACTACATTTTCAATTGATTCTGAAGCTAATAATTCAGAGAGCTATAAAACTGTTTAGAGCCCTTAGGGGGCCAGAATTTGTGAAGAATGATTTTCTCAGGCGAGCTTCCAACTTGGTGGGAATCTATGCAAGTCACTTCTCTGGATCTGCTTGTGTGTCTTTAAAATAAGAAAACCAGACATGTAGCTCTGCTCATATTGATCCCTCTGTCTGAAATGTCCTCCCTGTCCAACTTTGCTTTTCTAAATCTTGCCTTGGTTCAGGGGTCTGTCCTTGTTCTTCCAAAGGAATTTCTGCCCCCCTCGAACTACCCCAGCACTTGTCTTGTGTCAGTTACAATTTTAACCTTATATTCTAGATCCTCACCCACTTGTTTCTCTTACAAGACTGAAACTCACCAGAACCAGAAACTGTCAGCAATTCACCTTCGTCACCCCCACCCTGCCATCCCCGCGCTAAGCACCTCATTTCATCTAGTGTGGAGGACCGAGGAATCAGCCTCGTTCGGGACATTTTTCCAGGTCACTGACTGAGCATTTTCTGATTCAAGTCAGACCTCTACGATGTCCTTCCTTGTCTAGATGGAGCAGAAGGACACAGGAGTGGGAAAGCTGACTCACTGAAAGCAGCATGGACACCTTCTGAGGCTGCACAGTTGTAGCGGGAGGCCGGCACTGGAAAGGGCTGATGGTGGGCCCGTACGGACTGAGCGGATGGTTTGCCTTTACAGTAAAAGCAAGATCAACAATCAAACCAGTGTGGGTGCACAGGGTCTGCCTGGGTCAGAAGACAGGGTAGAACCAGACCATGAAAGAAAAACTACCTAACCCGACTCAAGAAACACTCCCCTACTAGAGGATTGACAGCTAAAACTAGTACCGTAGACCAAGTTAGTACAAACTTAGACATGACTTGCAAGGAATAGTCATGAAGACAAGTTGAAGTCATAAGGTGTTTTTTCAAGAGATAACAGTGAGGACGCTCCAACAGGAACAGTAAACTGAAACTTTTCAGACATAAGTACTGTGTAACCTCTGTTGACAAAGCTCCACGCCCACCTCAGCCAAGGAACCAAGTTCTGCTCTGCACTGGAGAGGGGCGCGGGGAAGCCACAGGCAGGACGAGGTGCCCGCGGAGTCCCCCTAGGGCAACTCACCTCCTGTGTTTACAAGGCTTGGCAGGAAGCGACCCCAGGGCTTCTCCCAGCCGTCTGAACTTGCGGTTGTGTGACATGCCCAACAGAAGCCATGTGAGAACATATTTCTACGAAAGAACGACACCGAGGGAGAAGGCAAGATGCCCCTCATGCCTCCACCGCTTCTCTTTGGCTGACGACAGTGAAGAATAAAGGAAGAGCTCCGGGGAGTGAGTCCTTTGACACAATGGTGGCTCATGAGAAAAATGAGGAGCTATCTCTGCGATTTTTTTAGCAAATACCTCATAGGTCAGTGGCCTCATGATTACTTGAACTGTGGGGAATTTCATTACTGGCATGAACCCTCGAGTTTTATCAGCTGTGGCTACTTCTACACAAACTGTCTGACATTAAATCAAGCACTGGTTAATATACTTCTAATACACTAAAAATGAGCCTAAGGCAGTGGGCGGATATTTACTTTATGACCCTGTTCTCTTCGTGGTTCATAAGCCAATCCCTAAGATGAAAACCTTTCCCCACCAGGGGGATGGCAGAAAGTCTTCCTCGTCTCCTATCAGACATCCTAGAAAAGACCATATCCACGTAGGACCATTCCACAGCAAGAGCGAGTGGGCAACAGCGAGGAAAGTCCAGAACCCAGAGGCCGCAGTCTCCGACACTCATCAGCACAGAAAAACCATGCCAATTCTAAAATGCTGCGTGCACCTGTCACGTACGTCACTCAGAAGCGGGACCCAGGTGTAAGTCATCACTGGAAACGTCACACTTTTGTGGCTCAAGGGACAGAAAAGAGCAGCTTTGGAGAACACAAAACAGGACTCAAATTCTGACCACACATCTTGCTAGCTGAATGTTATTTGCCTCATGAGGTTATTGTGAAAATTTTATTAGTCTATGTGTATAAAACATAATGTAACGCATATAAATGCTCGATAAATGGCATTTATTAATATAATTATCATTACTTCTTTGTTGAGTGATTTTTATGAAAATGTTATGAGGTAGAGACTATTTCACTTTTGTGACTTCAACATATTTTTAAATAGCTTTCTTTTGTTTGATCATAAAGTGACACATGTCCAGTGCAAAAGAATTAGAAAATACAGAAGACAAAAGATCACTTCATCTTGGAACTAGAGATAATACTGCAAACTTTTGCTGTTTTTCTTCCAGACTTGTTGCTAAGCATTTATGCCTGTAGATGCTATATACGCACACATATATTTTTGTTACAAAAGCGAGATCACACTATGATATTGTTTTATAAAACTAACCACATAGTTCAGGCATGTTTCCAGGTCAATATGGACCTGCCCTCGGCCCAGCTCTAGCTGACTGCTGATCCGTACAGCAGGCTGAGGAGGACGGCAGTTGAACAGCACCGAGTTGACAGCAGGAGGCAGCTCAGGAAAAGAAGATTTCTCCAGGAAACTGTGGACACACCAGGCAGCAGTAGCCACCTTGACAGTAATGATGATCAAGTTCTGAGCATGTGACAAACGCTGTAAGTATGCTCAGTTAATGATAAGCACCGAGCGAGCCACTAGGGAAATCAATCGGGCTGGATGGACGGGAGTGAGAATTAAGACCTTGTGGAGGAGGCTCGGGCGGTCACTGAGCTCCATCCCTCAGCGTTAGGTTGGGGACTGGGACAGATTATTTGCCAGGCTGATGGGGCGGGGCTGTCCTGGCGGTATCTGACTTCCTCCTGTAAGATGTAAAGGCAGGCAATCCGTGCCGGCTTCCATGGAGAGCTCTCCAGAGAGCGCCTGATGCGAGGAGGGCTGGGCGAGGCTGGAGGACACAGCAGAGGCGCTCACGGGCACCTTGCCTTTCATTTTGGTGAGCCTTGCACACCGAAATCTCAGATTCACATCATTTGGAAACAATTGTCTGTTATGCTATGTCTAACTAGAAGGGTCTGCCGAACTACCATTTTTAATAGATATACTTTTTTTTTTTTTGGTGTTGGGGATTGAACCCAGGGGCATTCTACCTCCGAGCTACACCCCCAATCCTATTTTTTTATTCTTTATTTTGAAACAGGGTCTCACTAAGTTGTGGAAGGCCTTACTAAGTAGCTGAGGCTGGCCGCGAACCTGGATCCTCTGGTCTCAGCCTCCCAAGTACTGGGATTACAAGTGTGCGCCACCACGCCCGGCTCAGTAGATATACACTTAAAAAGAAGTAGAATTTATCCCAGTGCTTAGCTGAATTTAAAGATAAGATTCAATTATCTTTGAATAGCTCAATGAGTGATACTAATTACCTTTGTTCCATTTTTTGAGGCATTGTTGACTTTATTGGGAAAATTGTTAATTTTTATCGGCAAAATAAAAATAACTGGGCAGTACCTGAAAGAAGCACTAAGGTATTAAAATAAATATTCATAGCCAGGAGTGGTGGCACATGCCTGTAATCCTAGTACTTGGGAGGCTGAGTGAGGAGGATCATAGGTTCAAAGCCAGCCTCGGTGACTTAGTGAGACCCTGTTTCAAAATAAAAAAATAAAGAAGGGGGGCTGGGGATGTATCTTGGTGGTAGAATGCACCCGGGTTCAAACTCCAGTTGTGCTGAACTTCCACAGAGAGATGCAGAGAATTCTAACTGGCAGGAATCCTGAAGATTCCCAGAGCATATGTCCTTCATTGGAATTCTTTAATAATAACTTTTAAAAACTTTGTATTTTTTTCCCAAGTTCTCAGATTTTTACCTGAATGTCAGGAGGATGGGTATCCATTTATACAGAAAAGCTAAAGAGTAAAAGCAGCGTGTCTTCGCTTGGCAGTAGTGCTGGGAGCACTTTAGTTTGCTTTGACATTGTATATGGACAATTGTTGAAGCAGGCCACGTATTTCCATTTTATTAAAAAAACTTGATAGATACGGACAATTATTTGGGTAATTAGTTGATTGATCTTTCATTAAGTCCTTTGCACTCCTGGTCTTTATTGCCCATTTTGCACATGATTATTTGCTTGTCTTACTATTTAATTTTTTTAATTGGTGCATTATAATTATGCGTTTTTTTTTCCAAGAGCAGAGAACACACACCCTCACATAGTACTCTCTGGGCAGGCACCAGGCTTTCTTCTTCTTTGATGGCTTCTAGCATGGTGCTAAGAAGTACTCAATAATACTCAAGGAATGATGATCAAGGCCCTGGGATAAGCCAGAATCTCCAGTTTTTAGGGGCAAAAGCCCAAGGAATCAAATAGAGGGAGAAATCTCAATGCCTCCTTTCACCACCCTCAGGGGGTGGAGCTAAGGCAAATTATTCCCTCTGAACTCTCCTTAGCCCCCAGGTTTGTAAGCAAATGAGAGAAATGAGAAGATATAGCCAAAGATTAGGTTCCTAACTCACACAAAATATAACACCACCACGCTCCACCTCAAAAGCAAAACAAAAAACCAAGTGCAAAACTAAATCCTTTTCGGTGACAGTGATAAATCTCAACTCAAGTCATCTTGCCTATTTATAAGATTTTGCAATGTTCACTAACGATTTTATATGTTTGAATATTTTTAGTACAACTATTATACAGATGTTGAAATGCTAAATTCAGAAAATGGAAAACAGAAGGTTTTGTTGACACATCTAGCATTTGAAAGAAAGAACAGAGAGTTCAAAATACAAACAACTGAGCAATACCTGAAAGAAGCATTAAGGTACTAAAATAAAGTATTCTTGCTGAACTTCCACAGAGAGATATGGAGATGTCCAACTGGCAGGAATCCTGGAGAAGAGGGTGGAAGAGAGAACAGAGATGTGGATTCCACATCTGGATGTTGGACATAACGTCTGTAGTCCCTCACAGTCGCGATGCCACTGGAGCACAAAGTGGCTGCGTTGCGCCTCTGGCACGTCTCTCACTCACCCAGACGTGGGCATGCACATATGCACTTTTCCTCTTTATGTCTGTCTGTATTTTTAGAATTTCTACAATGAGTACGCATGACTTCTCTACTTATGCATATGACATCATATAAACATGAGTATACATATTCACAGATTTTTTAAATTGTCCTTTTAAGTTTAAACAGGGATATAAAGTTCATGCATCAGTGGTCTTTATGATTCGGGCTGCTCTTTATTTATTTTAATCTCCAAATATCTTAAAGTTTTCAGCAGTGTCTCTCACTCAGGGAGTGTGTGGAATTCCTATGGTTAAGGAAACGTGCAGTAAGATGCAAAGCGAACGGTCTGATTTGGCAGCATGTTGTGAACATTCCATTCTAGCAATTTCTACTTTTTGTTTTGTTTAGACATTTAGATATGGAGTCTTATGTCAACTGTAGAAGAAAAGCACCAATTTGAAATGGCCAACTCAAAACACAGAGTATTATACTCCAAATATACACAAATAATAAATACTAACTTTGAAAATAAAGTTAAAATTGCAGAAGCAGATGTAATTTAGATCTTAGAACCAACTATGTATGTTGTGCAATAATTTTCTATATACCAAGAGAGAACATTTGTTTTTAATTTAGCTATGAAATTTAGTGTAAAAAAGTTAACAACGAAGGATTTTTTTTGCTGTTCATTAAGTGAAACAATCTTATTTTGTCACTTGAAAGTATAAAATCAGCAAGTGACTTTTTTTAAAGATAATCTTTAATTTTCTATAGAAATTTTAGGAAATAAGGCCACAAAAGATCAGTTGTAATCCCAATAATATTTTCATGTATTTTTCTTCCAATACTTTTTCTTTGTGTGTGCACGCATGAGTATAATTATATTCTAGAGAAAGGCATTAAAATATGGTGAGAGTGAAGGGCTGGAAGACAAATTCTCTTTGTTTCCAGTAGAGAAGCTTTTTGGCAAAACAACTGTAAGTGGAGCAGATTCCTCAGCAATAATGAGAAGTGCAACAAGGAATCACAGGGAACTAATCAGAGTGTTATGGCTAACGCTGGTGGGATGCCTTGGTCCTGCTTTGTGTTCAATACATAACACAACTCACCTCTGTGAATGTGTTACTCTCACACACAGGTGAGTAACTAAGGTATACAGAGATGAGAAATTTGCACAAGTATAATCAGAAGACTGAGGCCTACAGAGGAAGAGTGACCATTTTAAGATAACTAGAATAAGAGTTAAGATTAAAATTTATGTCTCGACTGTCAGACCACTTGAATATATTTTCTCTGCCTGATCTTACTGACTAGACAAAATTCAAAAAAGAGTTGTGGGCAAAGATCTGAATATTTCGGAAAATTGCCCAGTCATTCACAGTTAAGAGATGGAATCCATAAGACCTGGCACACTGTGGCTGCCAATCAACTCAATCTAATGTTAGGAATCTAAATGTTTCTATCAATAGAGGCATGCCAAACACCTGGAGCACCTCTGTGTAGAATCTAAGAGATGTGTAATGACTGGCATATGGAAGAGGCCAGAGGGGGGCCAGTCAGTGTGTCCACCCATTCATTCAACAAATAGCTTGAGGGCTGGGCGCTTGTCAAGTCCTGGTTCAGGTTCCAGGGACAGAACATGAACAACTAAGATAAAGCCCCAGGCCTCCTGAAGCTCGCCTAGAAAGTAGGGGGAGGAGCTTGGCAGTGCACAGTTAAACATTAAACACGATGTTGTTGTTATGAAAGAAAATGAGTGAAAGAGATAAAGAGTGACAGGAGAAGGTGTATTTTAAATAAGGTGGTCCAGGAAAGTCTTCTGGTAGGAGACATGTGAGCAATGAAGCGAGGAAGAAGTTTCAGGAGACAGATGCTAAGGAGACCAGGATGGGGAAGGAAGAGCCTTCCAGGACCAGCCATTTAAGGCCTTAGCAGGTCACAAGGAGGGCTTTGGATAGTGAGGAACGGTCAATATCATTGGAAAAAATTCATCCATAATGACAAGAAGTTAGCCACAAACTTTCTTGAAAGCTTTTCATTTTCTAATGAGCAATCTGTATAGGATGGAGTTTAGCCATGTTTCCAACAACTTGCAAAAGATTGTGTAACTCCTGCATGTGCTTAACACACACTCTGTGTCATCCTTCAGGTGCATGGTTTCCTGAAATCCACTCCTACCTCCACATGGAAGACACTTCCACAGAACGACCTGCAAGGCTTACTGTGTTGGAGAACTTATGCAGCCGCTGCCATGACACTGAAACATGTTTTTAATAGTGGTTTTACAATTAAAACTGCTTTGGAGGCCAGTGGCAATAAAGTAAATAAAAAAGGATAAGGCATTATTGATCTAGAATCACATACTTACAAGAGACTCTCCATAAAAAACTGGCTCAGTATCTAATCTCACTAGGACTACATTATTTCAACTATCATGGGATATTTATTTATGTGTTTCATTTCATTCCTGAAATTATCTGAGAATGATATTATAAGACTTATTATTATCATTGTGATAATATGTCTCAAATTATATGAGATGGTCTCAATTAAGATTATTTTGTCCCATACTTTTTGGAACAAGTTATCAAATTTTAGGTTCAAGAGATCCACTATACCTGTAGATGAAATGTGCTTTATGGTGTTAATCTATTGCAAACATATTGAGGAGCTGAATCTAATTAAACTTTTATTAGACTAGCCAATAAAAAATTTTGAACTGCAAGTTGAATATGGTGGAAATGACTTCTCCTGGTCACCTTTAAATGCTTACTTTAAAAGTATGAAAGCATTAATGGGTTTTTTGTATGTAACTTCTTCTATAAAGTCCTTCCTCCCTGTTTCCCTACTCTTCCCCACACGCTGCCCCATCTCTGCCCAGGTGTCCGTCACAGCAGTGGGCCCTCACTGAGCACTTATGTCTGCTCAACATTTTAACCCTGTTTCCAAATAAAAAATAAAATAGGGCTGCAGGTGTAGCTCAGAGGTAGAATGCCCCTGGATTCCATTCCCAGGACCACCACCACCACCACCACAACAACAAAAGAGAAGGGCCCAATAAAGAGGAAGAGGTCAAAGATAAAGCAAAAATTATCTTTGACATAAAGGGACAAGTAAAGACTTTCTCAGTAAGACCCCCAAAGCTCAGGAAATAAAACTGAGAATCAATAAATTAAAAAGCTTCTGTGCTTCAAAAGCAAGCAAACAACAACAACAGGACAATCAACAGCCTACAGAGAGAGAGCCTACAGAATGGGAGAAAATCTTTGCCAGTTACTCCCCTGATAGAGAACTAATATCTAGAACATAAAAAGAACTATAAAAACTTAACACTAAAAAAAATAAATATGGGCAATAGAACTGAAAAGTAACTTCTCAAAAAGACACAATTGGCCAATAAATATATGCAGAAAAGTTCAACATCACTAGCAATCAAGGAGATGCAAATTAAAACCACACTGAGATTCCACTTAACTCCAGTTAGCATGGCAATCATCAAGAATACAAAGGACAGCTCTCTCTACCTAGTGAGGCCCTCCGCAACTTCGTGAGACCCGGTTTCAAAATAAAGCATAAAAAATAGGGCCGGGGCTGTAGCATGGAGGTAGAACGCCCCTGGGTTCAATCCCCGGTACCGCAAAAAAAAAAAAAAAAAA